>VZTB01016728.1:1861-14316 GCA_013397245.1 Thryothorus ludovicianus | reverse complement strand
TATTTTATTTTTCCAGTTTATTTACAACACACAGGCTNTATCCCGACATGCCCAGGGGGTCCCGACACAGGGCATGCCGGGATGAGGGGAGGGGAATCCAGGAGCATACCAACTGAATGAAAGGCAAGACCTTGATATAAAGGTATATAAAAATTCACCAAGAACCCACGCCACAAGGTAGGGCCTGTCTCCCACATTCACTGAGAAGTTCAGATACCATCTCCACCAGGGATGTGTTTAGAAGCTGAAGTTTTGCTCAAATTTTTCCATCATGCTGGAGATGACCTTTCTGTCCAGGGATTGGGAATTTTCTCCAGAAGCAAGAGGCAAAGCTGGAGGAGCTGTTAAGGAGTCACTCACCAGCTGCCCTTGATGACATCCCACTCTGGTGGGTCTCATCCTTGTTGGTACTCCATGTTGTGAGGATGCCTTCATTATTTCCCACTCCCATGCAACCAAGATAGGAAGTTGAACTAGTGTAGTCCTTCACCTTCAAGATCCAACCTCGAATGCTCAGAAGAACCACTGCTTTGTCCAAATATATTCATTAACCCACATCATCGCTTTATTTAAATGCAAAACAATTTTCTTAAGGTGTCCTTCCCCCTTGCTTCTCTGAGCAATACAGAGGTGAGGAGGGGGTATCCTCCTCCTGGAGACACTGCTGACCAATATAGGAAGGAAAGTCCAGCCAAGGAGATAGCTTCCAGTGCAGCATGGAAATGTTCACCTTGGCTCTTTGTACAGATGACAGATCCCATTAGAGTTGTAGAATTTTAGCAGAAGGGAGATGTTAGTGAAATGTCAGAATATAGATCTGTGGCGCTCAGCCAGTGATTTCAACCTGGCAGAGTTTCTGCAAGGGGTATTTTTATTCAGTGGTTTTGTCACATGCAGTTCAGGGATAATGTAAATAAATGGACTTAAATGGGAAGTGTAATTATGTGGAAAAGCAAAAAAAAATTGCCCTGCCATGAATCTGTCATATCCTGTGTCAGGTAAGATGAGCTTTGAGCAAAAATACATAACACAAGTGACACATTTCCCATTAGGATCTTAAAAGCATCACTCCAGCCCAACCATCTTGAACATAAAAACTCCTCTTTGGATTTTACAGGACCACTGCCAGCTCATAACACCATGGATAAATATTTCCTATGTATCTACAAACTCAGAGGGAGGATTTGCTTCGAAATTGCAGTCTCTCTTAGAGGTCCTTGTGGCCAAACAGTGGGGCATCCAGAGGGCTATAGTTGTAATGATGAGGGGGAATAAAGAGTATTTTAGGATGCAAATAGTTAAATTTGCCAGTGGTAACATTCAAAAAGATGCATTTCCAAGGAAGCAATGGCAAGTCACTATTTTTGAGTGACTTGATTATCCTTGTGGATCCCTTTCAACTCAGAATATTCTGTGATCTGTGATCTAGGCATATAGAGTTGGAGATTTCGACTAAAAACTCCTGATCACACTGAGCAGTGTAGCAGTACCGTCAGTACTGGAAAATGTAGATGAGGTTGGATGAACTGGAGTTATGGGCATGACACTGGAGTTCAGCGATGTCATGTCTGAGGTAGACACACAAAGACCTGGCAGAACTGGAATGGGAGATTTGGGTGTCCTTGATCATGGGCCAGCCAGAAACTGTCAATGCTATTAAGTGGATAAAGCAAATGCAATCCTCAGATATACAAGATGGCATTTTGTCAGAGGCTAACGCAGAAATCCCCCTGGAAAAGGCACCAATCAGGATCCATGAGTTCTACATTCAATTTGCATGGCCTACAGCACTGAAAAATGGATTTGACAGGAGACACTTACTTGTTTCCTTTCCCAGCTCTGATGTAGTTGCTCTGGATTCACACAAAACTGCCAATACAGCTAGTAAATGTAGAAAATTATTTGAAATTAAACTTGCAGACAGTTTTCCCCTGTCCACTCCAGCTTTGCCCTGAGATTTACTGTCTGAAAAACGTTTCCTTCCCAGTAGTTGTCACTCAATTTTAATTTTAAAATTAATTACAAATACAGAAGACTAACCAGCTCCAAGAAAAATCTTCCAAGGGGCATTTATGAATCAGTAGTCATAAGGACTCATTTATTTTTCATAAAGTTCTTGGTATCAAAATATAGAACAAGGAGGGCTGGATCCTCATATGCTGTTCAGTTTTAGTAAAAGGAAGACATTCACCTTCTTTGCACAAAAGACAAAAGTAATGCAGCGTTTGTCCGTCACAAGTTTGCATTTTGCAGACATGCTGCTCCTTTCCTTTACAGACAGGAGGGAAACTGCATCCCTGAGATGCTCTAAAGAGAAAGCCACAGCAGCTGACATTCAGAGATTAAGACCCTAAAAAGGAGTGGCAAAACCAAGTTGTATTTTAGCAAATGGAGGTGATGCACTTAGCAAAGGATACCATTTATAGATTCTCCAGGGAACTGGGGAACTAATCCACTTAAAATTCTTTCAGTCTCCATTTCAAGGCAGACAAACTAAATTTTCAGCCACAAAATTAATCTGCATTGCAACAAATTCACTGGAGAAAACAATACAAAATCTAACCTCTTTAGGTAGTTTTTATCAGTTCTTATTTTGCTCCCGAAATGGCAATTCCCCCAAAGCCATGTGGCTCCTACATAAAAGCATAGTGGCCCGAGTCACAAGGTGTCAACTACCACACGAGAAATTTTAAGCTTTCCATTCAATGTATCCTTAAGTCAAAAGACACTGAGTATGTCTTGGTGATTGAGAAAAAAAATCAGATGTGTCAGCTCTCCTCTTCCCACATCTGCACCAAACTCCACAGCAATGTTTTCCCTCAGCTGGTGATATACGTGAAATAAAATCTGAGTCTGGTGTCCACCTCCACAATCACCACCAGACCCCGAATTTGTATTTTCAAGCTTCACAAAAGCCAAGAACTCAGTGGGGCTGAAAACCAACTCAATTCACTCTCATTACCCATCTTGATACTTCAGCACAGCAGTTATACTTACCATTGTCATGGGTTGCAATGTAAAATATAATCAGGGGTGTGTTATTCTATTACCATCCCTTGGAACTGGGATGGGGGGTAGTGATGTGATCTTCTGTTGATAAGACAACTGATAAGAAACCATCAAGAGCAGTTTCCTTATCTCCTCCATGGCCTATCCTCCCTCCAGGGATAGGTCTTCTGCTAATGGGCCATTAAGTCCACTGATAAACTTCCATCATCCCATTGGGAAATGCTCCAGCCAGAGGGGGAGAACCGAGCCCCTCTACCTGGATAAAAACCTGAGACTTGGAACACCAAGTCAGCCTTTTCCACTGGACTCCCAGAGGAAGAACAGGCCCATCCATCAACACTGGACTTTGAGCGGAGGGTTGCACCTTTTCTCCAGGACCACTGTTTCGACAGGGCCACAACTGCTACTCCAGGACTGCAGCCACCATTGCAAGTAGACTGCTGCCAACAGGGTGTCAGGTTGTATTCTGACTCTGTCAGTGTTTTTTTCTTTTTCCTTATTGCATGTATTTTGTTTCCTTTTTGTTTTATTTTCCCTTTTTCTAATAAATTGTATTTCTGACTTGGAGTGTCTCACTGGTTTTGCTTCTCAAACCAGAACAACCATCCTTCTCTTTACTTGTGGCTGTAAATACCCTGGTATAATTTAGTGGTTACCAAATGTTGTTTAGCCTGGCACCACCTCTTGTGGTCTGCAAGGACCTGCCCAGAGCTTCATAGCTAGTCTACATATTCATTTCAAATGGCAGTAGGGCTGAGCTTGTCAGAACTATCTGGTTGTGTGAGAAAATCTGAGTGTGACATTGATCTCATTGACCAGTTGAGAGCTCATTGAAAGCTGGGAGAATGGGATAAGGGGATACAGTCAGAGAAATACTGGTGTGAAGGTTTCTCAGACACCTGAAGGACTGCCATGTGTGGGGAGATGAAGGCTGTGCAGAAACCACATGCTTAGAAGGGATCCTGCAGAGCACAATGGGCTGCCAACATAAGGAGGATATGGACCTGTTGGTGCAAGTCGAGTGGAGGTCACAAGGATTATCAGAGGGCTGGAGCACCTCTGTTATGGAGACAGGCTGAGAGAGTTTTGGTTGTTCAGCCTGGAGAAGGTGGTTCTGGGAAGACCGTAGAGTACTTTCCAGTACCTAAGGGGGCTATAAGAGAGCTGAAGAGGGACTTTGGACAAGGGCATGGAAGGATAGGACAAGGGAGAATGGCTTCAGGCTGACAGAGAGTAGAGTTAGATTAGATATTAGAAATTCTGTACTGTGAGGGTGGTGAAGTACTGGCACCGGTTGCTCAGTGAAGCTGTGGCTGTGCCTCATCCCTGGCAGTGCTCAAGGCCAGGTTGAATGGGGCTTGAAGCCAGTCGATCCAGTGGAAGGTGTCCCTGCCAACTGTCTTCAAGGCCCCTTTCAATCCAAACCATTATATAGTTCTATGATGGGCAGCAGCTGCTTGTTACTGGTACCTGCATACCCTCTGGCATCCCCCACCAGTGTTACAGGGAGAAGTGATGGTCCTGCTCTGGTTTGACAGATAAAAACAAGCTTTCGTAGTCAGGAAATCACTTTTACATTCTGAATGCACAAAATTAAATGCATTACAGTGGGGAACAGTGCTGAATTTGGACAGCTGTAACCCAGACCTTAGGGCTTTAGTTTGGAGATGTGACAAAGCAGGTTGATGAAAGTGGAAAGAAATCCCAAACAAATTTATATTATTTAAATAATACACCATTTTATTTAGCCTTAAAATAGTTAAACCTTTATGCTACAGACTTGTTTTAAAAAACAGAAGGTCTTATCTTGCGCCAAAAATATATATATTTATATATATACCACTCTGTTTCATTATTATTTTTTCTTCAAAGACCATTAAATACTAGATGGAAAATGAGAACTAAATAATGACTATTGACAACAATATAGAATTTTTAACTAGAGTTGCACGTTTTAAACATTTATATTTGAAGCAAGGAATTGTTTTCACTATAGAAGATTCCAAGTTCACACTCCAGCAATTCAGGAACTGCTAAACACTGAAGGGCTTGAGACAATGCATACTAAAGTTCATGGAAAGCCCAGCATCAACTCCAGTGGGTTCTGGATCAGACCCAAGTGCATTGGTTCTTAGCCATACAATGGCTATCATTTCTCTTTCCTGCTGAGAAGAGCAAAATCACACAGGCACCTTTTGCTCTTATTAAAAAATAAAAAATAAAAATAAAATTAAACCCAAACCACTTCCTAGCTATCCAGTGATTGCAGTTTTCAGATTACTCATCATCCTTTCAAATTTGTTAAGAAAAAATATGTAGTGTTTTAAATAAAAGAAAACTTGCATCAGACTACAAGACATTGTTTAAACAAACACAGTGCACAATTGGAGTAAGTTTGGTTAGGACGTAGTTGTTTTTATATATACATGGAAGTCACATCATATACCAACTGAAAAACAAGAGTTAGTTTGCATTTTTCATAGGACTACAAATGGGTCTCTGCAACTTTCTTCACAACTGATGTTCAAAAGACTCTGAAACAGGAAAAAGCAGCCACAGTATGTCATTGTTTCAAAGTTACTGTTACAAAATGTGTGCTAGCCCGCTAAAACAATGGCTAAGTTGCGTGATTAAAGTACAAGGAGGAAAAATCAACAGCCACTACTGATTATAGTGCCTAAATAGCACAGGGCTTTTCCCTACTGCAGTGTGGATGGGCTCCATCCACACTCCCCTCCCTCCCTCTTTCCCTCCCCCAGAGAAAGAAATTGGTCACTAGAAGCACCACATACATTTTTCTGGCCATGCAATATACTTATATTCAATGTTTTGGAAAGCTTGAAATTGGAATATCGATCCCTTACCTAATTGTTCTTTAAAGTGCAGTCTGAACTGTTCTGCTTTTATTTTTTTTTTTTTGCCTGCAGATAAAATTATTTGAAGTCAAATACAATTTAGAAACCAGACAATACAAAAAGAAAACAGAACTTTCCATGTCCTCATTACCGCTTGTTCAGCCTCAAATGGCAGAAAATCTGATGATAGAGTTGTACAAAATTCCCACTAGAAACGTCTGGAATACAAAGCAATGTTTTAATTGTACAATAGACATTTAAAGTGAATATAATCTTGTAAAATCTAATCTTTGGTTTTTGCCTTGAGAAAGGCTCAAAATGACAGGTGAGTGGCAGGAATTTACATATATACTACAGAAACTACAGCCTGCTTAAGTAAGTAGTTCCGCTGATTTCAGTAAATATTCTGGTAGAAAGTGTTTCCTGAATCATACCTGAAAAAAAAATTCCAAAACTAGTATAAGAGACATGATCTAAAGCCAGGGAAATAGTACAGATCTATTTTAAGAAATAACAATAATTAAAAAAATCACAACCTTAAGTTCTAATCCTGCAACACCTTTTAGGACAAAGTTTTAAGCACTTGAATGGTCCATCTAGTTTCAGCTAACTGTCCCTGTTGAATGCTACACAGCTGTTAAAGTGCTTTGCCAGACTGGGGTTTTGGAATTTGTTTGGGGTTGGGGTTTTTTTGAGATGGTGAATGAAGCAAATAAGCAACAGCAGAAATGAGGACTGCAAGCAAAATGTTTTGTTTCTCTCCTTCTACTCCAGGCAAGACAGATTTAGGAAAAAAAATTCATCTCTGTTTAAAAAAGAGAGGGATGCTGTGCCTTTTTATTACTTTTCTTTTTCCTATGCTTTTGTCATAATCATCTGCTACTAAGTCACTACTATTACTATTTTAAACTATAACAAGCCATGGGAAATGATCAGTGAAACACAGTAGTCAAATAGATAGAATACTTAGAACTAAAGAATGTAAACTATAAATTATATTGAAAATAAAAATGCTTAAAATAAAAGCTGTTCAGTGCATATGTTATGGGCTGTTTGCATTAAAGACAGTCCCTCCTGCTGGTAAAATAACCAAATCAGCTTGGGTAAAAATACTCTTGGCCCAATTTTTAGATGTATTGAATAACCCCAGTTCCACTGAAATCAGTGAGGACAGCATTTCTTAATATCACTGATGATCACACAGCAAAACACTAACTTCTACTAACAAACTCAATATACTGATAAATTAAAAATGTTCTGAAGTTTGAGGTGGGAAAGGGTGGGTGGACATAAGTCTGCATACATTTATTTCTTCAGATTAACACACACATTAGTAACTGTAGATGTGTTTGAAATTTGGTGCTATTAGGTTTTAATTCTGGGAGGAATCCTTCTTTGAGAAGGCAAAACCATTTTAAATTATATTGAAAACATACTACATTCTTATGGAAATAAAAAAGATCACGAGTTTGAATTTCATAATGTCAAGAAGGGAGCTTCTGAAGCTGAAGCTTTAACAATGGACTTCTGTGCCATAAAGGGGAGAAGGGGTGGGGACAGAAACAAAGGGACACTGCATTACAGTAGATATTTGCGTCTTGTATCCTCATCCAAAGTGAGGTCTACTACTTCTGGGGGTGAAGACAAGTTCTGCTGGGGAGTCACTGCTGTCCATGATTGTGTTTGCTGAGTGTTAATGTATTGAGAACCTGAGCCGTGCTTCCAAGAAGACACACTCTGAATCACACCTCCCCTGGGATGCACATACCTGTAGCAAGGAAAAAACCACAAAGGATTAAAGCTACTATTGAATTCAGGAGCAAGATTCTTAGCTGCAGTGTTTTATCACTTAGGCATCTTAATAACATGCCCCTCTCTAAAATGTCCTCATGGATTTTCCATTTTTAGAGTTCATGACATCTTAAATACCCAGTAAACAAAGCTGAGACTAAATTTAAACTTGGTGGTGGTGGTAATTAAATTATTTTTAAGAACTGAATTCTGCTAGTGGGTATAAAGTGATATTCCTTACAAAAAAAGTGCATGGATCCCAAGGATCTTGAAGAAGTCTGCCCCATCATGTGTAATACCATGCATTATTGAGAAGCATAGTTTCCTGTTAGCACTTTTACCCGCTGGACTTAAAAAGAGAAAAATTTTAAGTGAGGCTGGATGAGACAAAGAAAAGCTATCTTTCTATATGAAATCAAACCCATGTTAAAATAAGGAGATAATGATACTTTCATTACAATAATTAAAAAGGAAAGCTTGTCAATTACATTATTCCAGCCATTACATTTGATATATCTTTTGGTCTTCTTGACTAAAAATTACAATAATGCTGAGAAATGCTCACTGATAACAGTACAGCCTGACTTCAGTAAAACAATGACTCTTTCAGTGATTATAGTCAATGAGACTAAATAATGTATTTAAAGATAAACACACACTCAAGTGCCTTGCTGAAGCGAGGTACATATCTACTTATTTGCCCAGCATTTTTATCTATTACATTCATAGCACATATGTTATGATTGAAGTACAAGCTGATAAGAATTAGTAAAAAATCCAACAGAATGAAAGACCAATTTTGTTATATAATGACAAGAATTTACTGGAGTCTTTAAGATGATCATTTCCACCTGTAAGTCTTAAACAAACACTAGGAAAACTTGATACCTAGTGCTACAAAAATTGATTTGCCTCTTATAAGCACTGATGGTGGCTGCATACATAAGTAGGAGGTGTTTTGGCTGCTGGGGTAAGCTTTTCCCATTTCTTTGTGAATGTGCATGTACTGTATTTCAGGAACCTAAATTTTATGTGTTGCTCAAATATCCCTGACATTCACATTGTATTTATTTTAGAATTTATTTTAATTGGAGGACAAGTCCACACTGCTTATTATTGGCACAAAGATCCTCCAAGTCCCAGGTCTGCCGGATAAACAGTCAGGAGAGCTACTTCCTAAGGAATTAGTATCTTCCAAAAGAGTTAACCGTGCAAGGACTTTCATTATTCTAAAAGCAAAGATTAAATTTCTTCCTTCAGGGCCTTAAAATTTCCTTTTTTCATATTCAACAGCACTGGACTGTGCCCACACTATTTGTACAGTTTCCTGCCAGGGAAACTGGGTCCTATACACCTTCCTTCTTCCTTTCACCAAGAAAGGTGTGGTGAAGGGACAAGGAACAGCTCTGCTTTGTCCCCCACATGCCTTTTCTGACTCCAAGCATCCACCATATCCACCAGGTAGCAGACTAGTTTTAGAGGAAGCTTGTCTGTATACTGTTTTAACTTGCTTTTATTCCACCAAATTAACACTCCATATTATATGCAAACGTCAGTCTTATTCAACTGCTTCTTAATATCTTAAGCCAATGAAAGATCATAGACTAAAGATGAAGAGTAACATCAAAAAAATGCCTAATAAGAATAACACCTGAAGCACAGATGGACAACTTTCTATCTGAGCTTGAGAGAAATCCCTGGTTTCCTTACCCTCCTCTACTTTGGGGATTTGAACTCTTGTATCTTGAAATAAAACCAAGATTCATAAAGATATGCTTTTAAATCTAAAGGGGTTGTCTTAAGATATACGCTATTGAAAAGTTAATAGCATTTTTACAACTACTGGTTAATCAAAGTGGAAGCTGATAAAATGCTTAAAGCCAATATTTTGAAAGGAAACAAGAACGTATATAAATATTTTAGTTTCATTATTTGCATATTTACACTATGCCTTTAAAATCTGAATTCCTGATGTCTATACATTTGGCATCTGTCATGGGGTGTTGTTGTTCAATTCAACCAATGAGGTTGCTGCGTTTTTTTGTAAAGACACATTCTTGAAACAAAGGGAAAAAAAACGGGGGAGGAGGCACTTCACTTTTCTTCCGGCCTGGAGGGGTGGCGGTCCAGGCCGAATGGGGTCTGGGTCAGCCCTGCTCGGCCCGGGGTGGCCGGGCCTGGGCTGATTTGATCTCTCTGGCCCGGCTGAAATTTTCTTTCCCGGAGGGGTGGTGAGAAAACTACTGATTACTAAAAAACTCAGAAGCCAGAAAAGACTCTGAAACTAAAAGCAACTTTGAAACAAAAAAGCAGCCATGTGGCTGGGGGATCGGAGCAGCCACGTGGCCGAAGATCGCAGCAGCCAGGATGGTGCCAGCAGCCAAAGCCTCTCTCTCATATGGCTCATAACAAACTCTGTCTACTCAGCTACTTTGGACTAACTTTACTGCAAGTGAGAAAGAGACAAAAACACCAGTTGCAGTTTTTTTTCTCGAGTTTCAGTGTTTCAGCAAAACGAAGTCAACATGATGCTGGCAAGAACCATGTGGAAGCAAGGAAGCACAGCAAGTTCTTCCTCTCAGTGCAGAATCTGGATTGAGTTAACCTTTCAACATTGTGTGACTCTATAAAAACTGTTTCAGTCAATGATAGAACTTAACCTTTGAGGTCAGTAAGAAAGAAGTTTGATTTTGGATGGAAGGATTGAAGAGAATATTTTGAACTTAAATTTAAATTCTTTTGTAAAGCTAAGGTAAAGATATATATATTTGATATATTAGACTTTGTTTATTTTCTCTGTGACGCATGAAATGTATCGGGGGAAGGTAGCAATTTTATGTACAACTCTGAATTGAAATATTGGTAGTTGAAACAAAAGGATATTACTGTGATTTAATGAGAAACTTAGAGAAATGAGAGAAATGAAGAAGATAATAAAGAGACCTTTGTTCCTAGAAATAAATAAGAAATCTGTTGTATACTAAAGTAGCTCATTCTTAAAAATAACACCCCAATAAGTGATGTAGTCTATGAAAGCAGTTGCATAAGAGCTGCATAACAAGAGAAATGTTTTTTTGTCACTGCAAAAATAATTTTTCTTCCCGGGCAGTTATTTTAATTTGTGACAAAACTACAAGAAAACCTGTTTTCTTGTGAGAAAAGTCTCCATAGCATAACAAGAGAAACTCTTCTTCCCAGGTGAATTGAAGTTAAGATTGTTTTTAAAGGTGGTAAACTGACTGAAAGTTGTGAGTTTTATCTTTGCATTGTCAGTGAAAAAAGAAAGGTTATCTAAAACTTAGTTCTGATTATCTCATTATTATAATTTTCCTTTTAGCTTTGTTAATAAAGTTTTTTTCTTGTAACTTTTCAAGTTTAAATCTGCTTTGTTTTCTTTCCTTTTTACTCTTATCTCACAATAGAAATAAACCCCCAACAGCATCTCAATATTTGGTACTTTAATACTACATATCTTTAGCCTGTTACTGTTTGATATCGAATCACAAGCTTAATAAGAATACTTATCAAGTTGGTAATGTTCTAAAGAAAAATACATTCTGATATCACCGTGACCAGTGGAATAGAAAAAATGAGTGCAACATTTTCTACCTTTTAGGCATCAGTCATGAATGGATAACTACAGCAGTGAAAGTCAGCATTTTTTTTTTATTTATTAATTTTGGCAATACAGATATTCTGATAAAATGAAATAAATATTAGAATGAGAAAAAAGACTTTATACCTGACATGTTCCTGAACTCCAACAATCTCTACTTCACTATCAGAAGAGGCGATATTAATTTCTTCATTGATCTGGGCATCACTTAAAGATATTTTGTCACCTGCAAGGAAGCCTGGATCCAAATGACCTATAGATGGGAAAAATGCAAATACAGTCAATGTTTAACAACTTACATAACTCAGAAATCAGCTGAAAAAGGAATTTCCCAAGTGAACAAAAAAAAAAGACTGAAACACTGTGAATGGAAAATCTTTTTAGATTAAGTTATCCAACTTTCTGTTTATCACCTGATACAGGATGACTACTGGATTTATCCAGTTGCAATAGCTCCTGTGATGGTGTTATCACACAAATATGAACCAAATCTGACTGTTATATCAAGAACACTCAATGTAATTAGGATTTCCAGCTGTTATTTTATGACAATGCTGAGTTAGACTGTGCCTAAACCCCTTTGAAATAAAGAAACAAGACCATCTAATGCAAATAAATCAAACTCAATGATACTGTGACAAATAAAGCCTGTAGGCTCGACATAAATATCATACACTGAGGAAAATTTTAATTTTTTTAATAGGAGAAGTCAGTCAATTAAATAAAAACCAATAAACCCATCAGTTTCTGGCCATGCTGCTTCGCACATCTGCTCTAACATTATTACAAAGACTTGTAAAAAATACCCTCTGTTTTTCTCAAGTCTCATATACAGCAGTGGTTTTTTTTATTACAGTTCCTCAATAATATCCAGTTCCTCAGTCTGTCCTCTCCTAATAATAATAATAAGGTTCTTAATCCAAATTAGTGAAGCTGTGTTGGGACATATTAAATAATACTTGCATGGAAAACCCAAGCCAGATCAAATTATTTCTTTTACAGTAAATAAATTATTTTTAAAATAAATTAAAAATAAGTTTTCTGTTGAAAAATATAACTTCTATTATTAATTTTTTTTTTTAGGGAACAAAAAAAGACAATTACTTCTACTGTCTCTAGCAGTAACCTGGGGGATGCTGGGCAGCCCTGAAGCAGATGACACTACCTACTCCTTGGGAACCACT
>VZTB01016725.1:1645-11760 GCA_013397245.1 Thryothorus ludovicianus | reverse complement strand
TTTATCTGCAGTGAATCCATGCTTACTATTCCTGATCACCTTCCAGTTATCCATGTGGACGGAGATGGCCTCCAGAATTAAGAAAAAGGCTGAATTCATTTTCTAGATTACAAGTATATGGAAGAGTTAAGAAGAAATTATACTATATCCTCTGTGAACAAGAGACCATGACATTATTTCAGGAATGTGGGTGTTAAAATACAATCAATACTGCCAAGAGTTGAAATAGTGAGTATGAACACCTAAGAACACCTTAAAAGACAGAAATTAAAGAAAATCTTATGTAGAGGTTTGACCATGGCTGGATGCTAGGTGCCCACCAGGGCTTGTCACTTCCCTCTGCAGCTGGACAGAGGAGAGAAAATATAATGAAGAGTTCACAAGTCAAGGACTATGAGAGATCACCTACCAAATACCATCACAAGCAGACTCAATCCTATCGCAGGATGATAAGAAGTAAAATAAGAAGTAAAATAAGTAAAATCACCTTCCCCCTACCCCTCCCCCCTTCCCAGCTCTGTCTCCCACCGTAGCAAGTGAAGGGACACAGGGAGTAGAAGTCATGATCAGTTCATCAGACATTCCTGCCCTTGCTCAGGAAGAAGAGTCCTTCCCCTATACCATCACGGGATCCTGCCCATGTGGCACAATTCTCCACAAACTTCTTCAACATGAGTCCATCCCATAAAAAACAGTCCTTCCCAAACTGCTGCAATGTAGGTCCCTTCCATGGGTTGTAGTCCTTCAGGCACAACCTGCTCCAGCATGGAGCTCCCACAGGATCACAAGTCCTACCAGGAAACCTGCTCTAGCTCGGGCTCCTCTCTCCAGGGGTGGGTAGGTCCCTGCCAGCACCTGCTCCAGCACAGACCTCCCACAGGGTCACAGCTTCCTCTCAGGCATCCCCCAGCTCCAGTGGGTCTCCTCCAGGGGCTGCAGGTGGATCTCTGCATTTCCAGGACTCTCCACGGGCTGCAGGGACACAGCTGCCTCACCATGGTCTGCACCAGGGGCTGCAGGGGAACTTCAGCTCTGGCCCCTGGAGCACCTCCTGTCCTACCCTTTCCTGTGACCTGGGTGTCTGCAGGGCTGTTCCTCTCACATACTGTCACCCTGCTCTTCTCTGCACAATTGCACAATTACAACTCTGCAAAACTTATTTTAAGTCTCCTTAAATATATCATCAGAGAGGCATTACCACCATTTCTGCCTGATGGGCCCAGCCTTGACCAGCCTTCCCATCCTGGAACTGGCTGGGACTGTGTCTGCCAGACACGGAGGAAACTTCTGGCAGTTTCTCAAAAAAGCCCCCCCTGTAGCTGCTCTGCTACCAAAACCTGGCCTTACAAACCCAATACACCTTATCTTAGAGGTACCATGAAAAGTAATCCATTTTGCTGGTTCTTAGTTGCCTCTGTACTTAAATTCAGATACAGAGAGCAGAAACAGAACCCTTTGCATACAAATGGAGACTGAATGGAAATACACAAGTAATACACAAATGACTCTGCAAATTGAAGAGGGGTGAAAATTCTCACATGCTCAGATAGAAATATTGCCAAGCATCACAACATCAAATTTTCAACAGTCAGTATAGCAGAACGCCTTTGTGGCATCTCTCAATTCTATCCACGTTTACCACGTCTATGGAAATCTACCACAACCTTATTGATTTCAAGGGGATTACTCCTATGGTGCTTGTATTAAACTATTACTAAGAAATAAGTAAAGCAAACACCTTTGCGATAAGTGAAGACTGCATCATTGTCTCTGCTAAAAAAATGGGAAGTGATTTATTAAAATACAAACATAACTTACTGTGAACAGCTATTATTAATTTAAAATCTCTTCTAGTGATTACTTCAACATAAAATTATCTTAGTTAGGTAAGAGCAGCTGTAACTTAACACCAAATGCTCCAATTCCATTTTAAATGTTGATATATACTGGTTCTCTGGTTTTCAGACTCAAATAATGCTCCTTTAATCAGCTTTCTGTGGACAAAGTATAATTGCGATATAGTAAAATGAAAAAGTGAACCTTAAAAAAACCCAAAACAACATGAAGAATGAGTCTTACTAGCAACTGCAAACAAAACACCCCAAACTGAAGTGACTTATACAGAACTTTCTAAACAATCTACCAGGATAAAATTTTTCAACTATAAAATGTACACATTCATTTTTGGCATTAAGCTCATGCCACTAACACATACACTGAAATTACTGTGTTCCTGTGCTCAAATTAAAGAAAATATGAATTGGAAATATTGGGTCAATTGGCACATTAGAAAAACTGGGTCCAATACATTCTCACTTTGAGAATCCACTGCTAACTAATCCTTTACTGTCTGATTTGCTATAAAAAGTAACTGAGGGCTAACAGTTAGTTTGTTTGTGAGTTTTTTCTTCCTTTGTTTAAGTTACATTGTCAGGTTAAGAACACCTCTATTTTCTCCTCCTCCAAGATTAATCACAGTATTTTATAAGATGGAGATCTTTTCTATAAACTGCCCCCCAATAAGTTTTCTGCTAAAATAAAAGAACATGAACATGTAATGTGCTCTGACCATTAAGGGAAATACAAAATCTTTCCATCCAACCCAAAGAACATATTTTCTATCAGAACAGTTGCAGTTTTTCAAGGATTACCTTGTTCTTCCAACACTCTATTTTTGTACAAATAATTTATATAAGCTCTAGGAACCAGCAATTCTCAGGAAGTACATGGCATCTCAAGAGTATCAGAAATGTCCTTCAACATTTTTATTAAAAGTCTAATAACTGGGGCTATGCTGCAAAACTAAAAACTGCCTTAAGATATCCAGCCACATTTTAAAGCAGTTGAAATCCCTACATGCAGATGTTCACTTTGAAATGCATCAGCTCCCAGCATACAGAATAGGATACACATGACATGCCAAGAGCTAGGTCCAATTACACGTTCAACAGTTTATTTCTAGGAGGAAAGTAAAACAAGACATTTTACCACTGCGGGTTGTCCAGCTTTTATTTTTAGTTGTATGAAGTTTTTAAGATCCAATTTTTAAAGGTACAACACTTATTTCTGAACTAAACAGATGAATGGGGATACAATTTAGCATCAACCCAGGACACACTTGTAATGTTTGGAGCTGCATGTCTTCCCTCCTTAGGAAGGCATTGTTTAAGAAAGTGATGTCTAAGGTTTTCTTGAAGAACATTTTTATTAAGGAAATACCTAAGTAGCCCTTTGTGGAGTTTGAGACAGCTGTTTTTAATCCATGAAACTGCTGACTTCTGTATAATCTGACATCTTAGTATTGGTAACAGCTGCATGATCAAAGAATGAAAGATGGTCTGCTCCTAGGAACAACACAGCTCAAGACGTGTTGCTGTCTTCCAAGGGTGTTCCTTCAAAAGGCATCTGGCTGTATTTCCTACCACCAGCACGAAATTTTCACTTTTGTTGCAAACTATGAATTTTTCAAAGCTCTCAGGTAACTCCAGCAGCTGAGTTGTATCACAAAGTATCCTCTGAGGCATGGAAACTGTATTCACCTCCTCTCAATACAAGGAGAAAAAATCTAGACAAAGGATTTTAGATTCTCACCTGACCATACTGGAAGACCTGCTTTGTAGAGTTAATATTTGGGGCGCAGCGTTCTTTTGCTCTTGAAGATGCCCATATTGCCACTTCTTTGCCCTTTCTGAATAAACTAGTAGCCTTACAGAATGAATGAAATTAGTTCCTCTCAGAAGGAAGATGCCATGAATACAAAAGAGGGCTCTCTAGACACACTCATTCCTTCAAGTGGAGTCTGGCTCAGTAGAGCCAGCCTTTGCTGAACACTTCTGGCTGCTCTTCCCGACAGGCAAACTGGGACTGAACCCTTTCCACCCCGCAGCACCTGCTGAATCTCACAGCCCGGGGAACCAGTCCTCCCCTCGCTGCCCCTCCAGGCACCCACAGTCACACCAGCACCTGCCTCCCTCGAAACATATCAAACTCCTGAGTGCAAAGTTGTGAACAGAGCTCTAAGGATGCAGGTACATGCAGATATCCAATGTACACTGTCTAAGGGGCAGTATTTAAAGGTTATTTTAACAGATTGGCACTTTCCAGAAGGTTGTCTAAAGGCACTAGATTACATGGGTTTACATAATCTATGTTTAATTACACAGTGGGTTTTATTTATTATTAATTTTGAGAAAAACGTCATATTTCTTTTCAGATAGGTTTGTATTTTGATAAAATTAGAAATAAATTACTTCTATATGTTGTCTTAGAAACTATTTCAACTTCCCAAGTTATCATAAGTTGAAATACTCATGATTTCTCTTGATTTGAATCTTGTTAGCTAGTTACTGCTTGATGCCAGAACTGAGAAACAGCTGGACAGATTAATGCTTTTTGAATTGTATACAGTGCAATTCACAGAATACTTACATTCATAGAATACTAGACATTTTGTGTCTAGTTCAAGTATTTTATGTTTAATCATGAATGAACTTGAACTTAGAACTCTGCCTGTTAAAAATTCATACCTGTAGGTTGACAAAAATTTAAAATCTAATAAAAAATGGAATGAAAATATTGTTTTGGCAGAGTGTTAAACAAAAAGACGCAAGACAATTTAACATGTCAGAATTTTCCTTCATTATCAAATTAACTAAAACTCAGATGAAATGTTAGAAGTTAAGCTGAATCACCATTTTTTAGAATATCACCAAACAATTAAACTAAACTCCATTTTCCAGTTTGACAGGTTAAATAGGCAAGATGAAATAACTGGCTATTACATCGTATTTCAAGAGTAGGAGGCAGAGAAAGGATGTCATCTTTGGGAAGCACTGAATGTTCTGATCCAGGGCAGGATCATGAACATGAGCCCAGTAGTACCAGTTTGGGAATGAGAAATAATGTGGTAAATGAAAAGCTGTCACTGCACAGCAGAAACAGAGGAGCAGTTTGAAATAGAAAGGCTTATCTGGATCAGCCAAAATAGTTATTTAAATCAAACACTGACTCAACTCACTGCTAATTTTGTAAAGAACATACACTAAATATCCTTGGTCCATCAACAAACGTTAATCAAATCAATGTAAGATTTGCTTTATGCAGGTTCAGTTTTTGAGCAATTCTCTGATCAGTTACAGTATTTAGTTTTACATGCAGTGCTAATACCACATTTATTACCAAGCTTAATCAGTTAAATATTAATCATAACTCACAGCAATTTAAATGAAATCTGCAGACAAGCAGTGCTTACTGTTACTGAAGGACTATAGTGCTAGTTAGGAGCTACGGAATGTCTGGCATGAGCTGACATAGTTTCTAGGGCACCGCAGTGCAACACACGTGTTTTGACAAGAACATGTAGCAAGAGTCAAAAGGAAGAGATACCATACTGTAAAGCATATCACCAATATATAGAGACAGTAAGGGTTTGTGCCTGAATTTTTACAATTCTGCAAAGATATTTGTCCAGAACTACACATATACTCAAGATTACAGATGAATCTGTGTAAAACATAGTGTAAACTAGCCTGGCACCGCTGCACTCTGCCCTGAATAAGCTCTGATCCTCACAGAGCCAGGAACAGGGAACTGCAGCTGTGACTCAGTCGCAGTTTGATCCTTGCTCTCCCTAGTCTACATATGATGTAATCTGTACCAGCCCTCTTCCTGGTACGCTTCACTTTGCCCTCCACCCCCGCTCAGCTGTGCTGTCAGTGAATCAGGACACAGAGCCAGGGCTCCATTGGCTCCTTCCCACATGGATAGGAGCTGAAGAGCAGCAGCAGCTCTTTCCTCTGCAGGAATCTGCAGCACGGGCAATCTGGAAGCAATGGGACAAACTGGTGCCCCAGTATTCGTCTGTGTAGGTTGATGAGCAGGTGTATTTCAAACTTGAAGAGAAAGTTAAAATGAACAAGAGGAAAAAATCTAAAAGGTGATGGCTTCTGCAAATGCTCAATTTATATTTTTTTTTATTGACTTCTACAATTACTCCCTTCTATTTAAAGTCTTTGCAGCTCAGTTCTTTATCTTGCCAAATTTTACTGCCCTTTTGCACTGAATAATAATCCTCTCTGGATCATGCTGGATAATTTACTACGTAAAATGCTATTTAGTGCAACCCAAGTTATTGAATATGGCTCAAATCCTAGTTGTGATTCTGGATAATAGTGGAAAATATTTTGCTCAGAGACATGTTTATCCCTATACTTTAAAAATATTTTTTCATTGAACTGTTAATCATATTGTGCAGCTTTTGGTGGCTTCAGGAGTAAATTACTCATATCCTAAGCCCTAGTCTCTACGTAAGAATGTACAATCTCCATGTCAGTGTTCTCATTTTACAGCTTCTCAACCAGAACATCTGAAAGCAGACAGAGGCAACACTATAAGCAATCCCAACAGTGTCAAACAAAGCATTTTTCTAAACTGTATTCCATTCTCCTTAAAGGCATGTAAATTCTCTGTAAACTAACCTACACAAATGAACCTACTTTTGATCATAACATCTCTCAAATAAGTAACACTTATGATCAAACAAATGAGAAGAGTGGATATACATTTTGGGAGCTAAATAGAATTTAATTTCAATTAAATTATTTAGGAGTCGAAAGGAAGGAATATTATGCTTATTACAACTCACTGCAGTTTGTTTTTTCCTCACTTGACAAGGAATTTGCCAAAACAGATAATTATGGATACTCTAGAAATAGTTTGAAACAACAGAGGTATCATCACAGAAGTTCTTTTTAGCATTCCGTCTTCTATCCAACTGTGCAGTTGAGAACTCACTGAATTTTATGACTGTGTAAAAAGTACATACTACATGAGAAAAGCAGTCATTTACTGTGGTTTTCAATCTCAAACTATTTTTAGGATCTTGATGCTAATTAAAAGAACATGCAGCTCTACTTCCCATGCAGTATTAATAAAGCACACACATGCATACAGAGCCATTGAGAGGTTTCAGTTCAAACTGAGGTTTGTGGCTGTGCAGCCCTGTGTGTGCTACAGGGGAAGCAGCATCTATATCAACAGGAAAGTGCTATCTAGTACAAAGTGCTATCTGTATACACAGGGATGTGTTACTGTGGAGTCACAAACAACATTTCTCTCCATTTAGTTTCTCTTGGCATTGCCATAATTGTAAGTTTCCTCACTAGTTTTCTGACATCCCAAGAAAGTCTGTAATTTTATTTCTGTCTCCATTCTACAGAAATGGCCTTAAACAATGCCAAGTTTCTCAGATACCTTTGAACCTCAAGACATTGTCAGAAGTAATGTGTAGCTATAAGATCTGTTATGGGAGAAAATAAGAGTTAGATTTCTAAAGGCATTCAGGTACCTTGTATTGCAGACAGCAGAATTCTTTAAAAACCTCTACAAATATGATGCCTTTTCAAATAAGAAAAAAAAATAATTAAAGAGAAGTTAGGCATAGAAAGGCCTGAAGAGAGAAGGTTTCTTCCGTCTTCATGAGCATCTTTTCTTTCCTTTCCAAACAAAATGTGATAAATCCAAAGTATAAAGATGCCAAGTTTAAAGTCAGTAGAAAAATCTGTAGCTAGAAGAAAAACTGGGAGGTAGGAGCATATGCAAGACACCGTATTTATGTTTACCTTAGAAATTTTTGGATGAGCTATATAGAAGTTGGACTATGGCTCAAAGAATGGAAGAGAATAGCTTCTTAAAGAAATAATTTGCATGAATGGAACATCTTTTCTATAAAACAACTGCTACATCTCAAGACAACTTTTCTTAACAAATTCAAACAACATTAAAGCTTAGCAGGTGAAATAATAAGCATGTAAAGTGATAAATTATTAAATCTGCTTCCACAAAAGAGCATTTGATTAAAATTATTTTAATATTAGCAGCCTTTAAAACATTTTCATTATTTTAAAACTGCAAGCTCTCTAGACAATTACACATCTCCTATTTTTCAAAACACTTGCTACATACATCTTGTTTCTTACATACACAATAAAGAAATGTAACAGTCAACTTAGTTATTAATCTCTAGTTAAACTGGATAAAATATAGAGGTGCAGAGGAATAAAGATAATGATTTTCATCAGCCAACCATATATGATCATACTCAATAGACATATAAAGGGACCGATGACAGGATTCTAACTTCTTCTAAGCAAAAGTGAAAGCTTTATAATGGAAACAAGCAAACAAAAAATGTTCAGTTAAATATTTGTAGAAGAATGGCCTGAATACCAAACATGATCAAATCTCAAGAAAATCACCAACAGACTTAGCTTGACGTCATGACCCAACTACTCTGACCACTGTCAGGGAGGAATGACCTCACATTTGTTGTCACTTAAATGACTGACATGTCCTGATGATTATGAATGACATTTTGTTAGCCTACAGTATTTACCAAACCATTGGCTCCCAACATATGGTGACCAGTGTGATCAGTAAGATCCCACCCCTTTGTGAAGCTGTATCTCTGCAACATTTTCAAACAAAAATTCATCATAGACCTCATCATGAAACCTGGTAACCTGGGCAGTTGGGCAACCTCTATCATCAGTAGCCAAGAGCTAATAAAAGATAAAAGACAAATATAAAAAAAAATACATAAGATTCAAAAGGAGGATGGTAGGCTAGCAGAAGTGGAACAGAAATTCTAATTAAGTTTAACATAAGTCATTTGATATTAGAAAGAAAAAAAAATGAAAAGAAAAGGACAGGAAAGAGAGGAAAAACCATCCAAAAAAGTATTTTTACAGACTGCAAAGGGAGTAACATAGGCACAGCTCCAGAAACTTATGCTTTAGATGCTTTAAGGTAAAGTACCAAAAGTACAATAAGATGTTGACAGTAAAATGTCATTAAAGCAAAAATGCAAAATTTGTGGGCTTTACATCCTTTTTCAGAAAAAGTCTAATGAAAAATACACGAAAGAAAAAGGAGATTCGTTATACAGGGTTTCAACATGGAATATACCACAAATATATTCCCTTGTTTCATAGCTGTCAAACCCAGTTTACCATATAATCTTTACTGTCAAAAGGAGAATATAATATGTGATAAAACACTAAAGCAAATCAGCCCTACAAATAGGGACCAAAAAATATGCTATATGTACTTCATTAATATAATTATATTTATAAAGATGCAGGGGCTTGTGCCAGTTTCAAATAAGGAGAAAAACAGATCATATATAGGGCCCCACACTATTCACTCTAATACAGAGAAAAAAATTAGACTTTACCATCACATTTTAAAAATACAACTGGAGCACTTTTTTCAAAATATTAGAAAAAATTTTTAACATAAATATGTTTGAATACTTTTTCTTATGCAGGAAAAAACCTATTTAGAGATTACTTGAAAAGATAACTATTTTCAAATTCTTAGTTTATCATTTCTGCTCTGTGATACGGTACATGCACAACCCTGCAGGTAAAGTACCCAGCTGCTAAATTATTTCTCAGACCTATTAACTCACAAAACTAAAAAAATAAGAAGTCCTGTAACTCTGCATCATTAGTCACAGCAATCTTTCATGCTTCATAAATTGCTTTTTTCTGGAAGGCAAAATACTTTGAACACTATTGTTCCACAGTTCTTTCACCTGTGGAGACTTCTTGTCCCCTATTTCAAAAATGAACCAACTTCTCGAGCACCAGAGGAGTTTTATTGCACCAATTCCAGACATTGCCTTAGAGCAGGTTTACCTCAGAGCAACTATCACAGTAGCCTGGCTCAGAGAAATGACAGAACAAAAGACACAACCCCTCCTATCTTCAAGTATCACATTAAGTGGTAATTTCAAAAATAAATGTTGTTTGCATACAGTTGGTATAAGCCAGAAGAAATTAAAATGAGATCAGTCCAAACTTAGATGGGACAGCGATTGTAGTATTGGTTCCATGGCTCTATGTAAGTAACTAGACTGGGGAGGGAAGAGAAAAAATTTTAAAAATAAATAAAAAAAAACAAACCCACATTTATTACTTCCCTGAATAGGTTTAATTTTTTTTAATAGGATAAATTTAACTTAAACTTCTTTCATTCATGGGTGTATTATAGCCCTTACTATCTTTGTAGCCCCAGTAGCAGTATGAAAGAGGGGCAGAGAAAATCAGTTGAAA
>VZTB01016722.1:547011-567201 GCA_013397245.1 Thryothorus ludovicianus | reverse complement strand
CCATCCCAAGGGCAGGATCCAAATCTTACCCTTGTTAAACATCACATGCTTGGGATTTCCCAATCCTCACATTTGTCAACATCTGTCTGTAGAACCTCTCTGACCTTGAGAATGTCAGCATTTCCTCCCAAGTGGCCTCAGCAAATCCAGTCAGGACATTCCAGTCCTTCCCCCAGAGAACTGACCCGAAGAGGAAGTCCTGTGGAACCCCAGTGGTCACCACCTTGATGTCACCCCATTTCCTGTAACTTTTTGAGGTGCAAGGCCATCAGCTCTGCAGTGTGGAGTCTGTGTACTTTGCCTTGTTTTCAAGCTTATTTTACAGAATATTGTAAAACTTCATCACATTTTCCTGAATTGCAATATTTGCTGCTAGACCCTTTGTAGCTTGGTAACTTGCCCCCCGTTTTTAACCGTAAAACCCTGGGCAGATCTGTGGGTCCTGGAGGCAGCCTTTTCCCAGGAGGGAGTGGGAGGCAGTGCAGGGCTGTTCCTGAGTGTGGCACTGTGCAGCTGCTCCTTGGGCAGCCTCTGCCCAGCATAGCCCGTGTGTGCAGCTGCCTCTGGGATTTTATGATAAGTTTGTATCTCGAGGCAACTCCATTTTTGCAGCTGGGACTCTGACCAGGTGCTACAAATAGTTATGCAATAACAGGAATGGGGATCCCTTTATGTTCTGCACAGCCTCCAGATGCCACCTGTGTGTTGTGAGGATTTGTTTATATGTTAGTTGCACCTTTGCCTTTGGACGTGTTTATCTTGGGTTGAAAGACCAACTTGATGTCTCCTCTGGTGCTGGTGTTTTTGTGCCCACGTCAGCTGTGGACAAGGTGCACAAGGTGTGTGGTGGGGGAGGTTGCACCCTGAGGATGCTGCTCTCTGCCCTTGGGGCTTGGCAAGGGCTGTGACTGTGTATTCTCACACAAGTGTCACCTCATTTATTTTTTATCGATGCACATGTTAATTTACCAGGCAAATCTCATCTATGAAGCAGCCTTGTCCTAAAATATATGCTTAAAACATGTGCTTAAGTGGTGTTAACACTGCTTATAGTCTGTATAGCTGTATGAATGAGCAAGCTTTATACTAACCAGGAGGAGTATTTAGGATAGTGCTGGCATCAGACATGGAATGTTCACTGGGACTACTAGATCCCTAGCGTGTTCCTCCAGTGGGTGGTGTTAAAAGTCTGCAATACATCTGACATGGCTACAAGCATTCTACCCTCAGCACTACTGCTGTGCCCCTGACCTGAGCAGTAGGACGGACTGTAGTGAGATCACAGAATCCCACAATGGTTTGGGTTGGAAATGGCCTTGAAGCCCATCTCATTCCACCCCCTACCATGGACAGGGACACCTTCAGTACACCAGATTACTCCAACCTGGTCCAACCTGGCCTTGAACACTTTTATGAATGGGGCAGCCACACCTTTCTGTGGAACTGGTGCTAGTGTCTGGACAGGACAGGCTGGAGGTGCCTGGATTTTTCATGCCTGTGTCCTGAAGGATTGCCATATTCTGCTGCTGCAGGGCCCGGGGGCAGTCCCTGCTCCGGGTGTGGTGGGGACCAGCTGAGGTCCTGTAAGGCACAAAATACCAGCTGCCTGCATTCTTCAATGTCACACAAGTTTGATACCAGTGCTCTGGATAGGAGAAGTGGTCTCCAGTTCAGAGAACAGGCTTAAGAGACTTGGAAGAGACTGTTCCAGCATGGAGGAGTGTAACATTGTGTTGTTCTTCTGTCTATTGCAGCACACTAGTTACTGCTTAGACTTGACAAACATAAATTCCTGAGCCAGCTGATCTCTCCAGCCAGCTTCCCACCATGGATCAGGACTACGAGAGACGTCTCCTACGCCAAATCAACATACAGAATGAGAACACAATGCCTTGTGTGAGTACAGATAGGCTCGGGCTCACTCTTGTGGTGTTGTCTGTCTCACTTGTGACTGTTTTGCTTGAGCTTTCGAAAGACCTGCAGCCTCCTCAAAGCAAACCACAGTCTTTTGTTGGGTTGTGAGCAGGTGTGAGCTTCTCAGCTGTTCTATGAATACCCAAATAGCTTGACTTTAAGAGAGCTTTTGAATATATAACCTCAGTTCAGGTTGCAAAAAAGGGTGAAGATATTTTTGTGAAGTTCAGTAATACCTTTTTGATACGTAATCTCAACAACTCCACATGTAATATAAAAAATTGAGGGCTAACAAACCAAACAACTCTAAGGCTTGACAAGAGTAAGTTCAGTGTCTTTTATTCTTTAATTCAGGTAGCAGAGATGAGAAGAACCTTGACACCTTCCAATTCTCCAATGTCTTCTCCTAGTAAACATGGTGACAGATTCATTCCCTCAAGGGCTGGGGCCAACTGGAGCATCAACTTCCACAGAATAAATGTAAGTTTTTCTCCCTTCTCCTACAGCTCAGCCTTGGAACTGAGGAAATGGTACCTGTTTTGGCTGACTTGATTACTCTGTGTATTTTCTGCACCATGCACTTCTGCTGCCCCAGAAGAGGTCCACTGAGTGTGTGTCCTCCACCCCTATGCTCCCTGCATTTGCTATTTCACCATTTGCCCTGAGATTTCCTTATGGTGATGGCATGTTTCTCCATTTCAGGAAAATGAAAAATCACCAAGCCAAAACAGAAAAGCAAAGGATGCTACATCAGACACTGGTAAAGGTGAGACCACTCTTCTACTGCTTGGCAGTGCCCAGAGCTCTTATTGCAAACTGCTGGGGAAGTTAAGGCCATGCTGGCACTTTCATGCTTATGCCAAAACTCATGCTGGTGTTCTGTGAAATGCTCACATCATGAGTGAGTACTAGGTCACTGCTTTTGGTGAGTGTCTGGACACAAAAGGCTGACTCTATCCCTTGATTTATTGTGTCATGGAAGCACTTTCTTGATGGAGTGGAAAGAGGGGAAACTTGCTACTAATCTTGATTCTAAATGGGAGCCCCATTATTAAGAGACTCTGTGAGAGTACAAGTTGTAGAATCCCAGACTGGTTTGGATTGGAAGGGACCTTAAAGCCCATCTCCTTCCACCCCCTGCCATGGGCAGGGACACCTTGTGCTATGCCAAGTTGTTCCAAGCCCTGTCCAGCCGGGCCTTGGACACTGCCAGGGATGGGGCAGCCACAGCTGCTTTGTGCTCCCTGGCACACCTGTGGCCAGGGACTCCCCACCCTTACAGAGAACAATTACTTCCTAATATTCCATCTAGCCTTGCCCTCTGGCAGTGGGAAGCCATTCCCCCTTGTCCTGTCCCTTCAGGCTTTTGTCCCAAGTCCCTCTCCAGCTCTCCTGGAGCCCCTTTAAGCCTTTGAAGGGGCTCTGAACTCTCCCTGGTGCTTTCTCCAGGTCAGGCACATGTGATCCTGACACTCCCTGCTGTGGCTCCTCTAAGCTCAATGCCTGTTTGGGTTTACAGATGGCCTTGCCTACTCTGCCTTGCTGAAGAATGAACTCTTGGGAGCAGGGATCGAGAAGGTGCAGGATCCCCAGACAGAGGACAGGAGGCTGCAGCCATCCACTCCAGAGAAGAAATCTCTCTTCACTGTAAGTTGGTTACTCACAGGAACAGAGCACAGGGCTCTGTCAGGCTGCTCATGCCGTGAGTTGGTGTTAGGGCTTGGCTGAGATAAGCTGTTGATAACAAATGTGGTGGCCTGTGAAGGGAACCTGAGTGTGCAGCAAGCAATGTGCTTCCTGTGTTTGTGCTGGCAGGAAAGATGGGTGGAGCCAGGCTTTTTGGGCAGTGTGGTGAGTGGCCAAATCGGGCTTTTGGACTTGAGTGTTGCTGAGAGGTTTTGTATGGTTTTGGAGCACCTGGGAAAGGAAAAACTGGGTGTTGGAAGTAGCTTAGCACCACTGCATGTTGGGAGTGATGCCCCAAGCCTTGGGCATGCCAGGGTCCTCACGAGGTGTGTTTCTTTATGCAGTACTCGCTCAGCACAAAACGCTCCAGCCCGGATGATGGCAATGAGGTCTCACCCTATTCCCTGTCTCCTGTCAGCAACAAAAGGTAACACTGATCCTCTGCAAACTAAAAGAAGGGGAGTGTGGGACAGAGGGTTCAGTGAGATTCTCTAGGACTTGTCTAAAACTCTAAAATTGCAATGTGAATTTGGTTTGGAAATCTGGAGAGATAATAAATAAAACAGACATGTTCTGTAAGTTTCTTCAGATGCCCACCTTGCCTATGTGCTTGACATGTCTTGGTCAGCTCTCAGTAATCAGTTTACTTTTCTGCTTCATAGCTCCTTTATAGAAACAGAACCTAATTCCTTCCAGTCTTACTGCTGAAAAAGGGTTGTGCAGTCTTTTTGTCTCTGCATTTCTATAGAAACTTCAGAGTGCTCTGTAGAGTGTCTGCACCTGTGCCTCCCATCTGCTGTGATGTGCAGATTCCTGTAGTTGTTTTTTTATCTGTTTTTGTGAACAGTCAGAAGCTGCTAAGATCACCTCGAAAACCGACTCGGAAAATCTCCAAGATTCCTTTCAAAGTGCTGGATGCCCCAGAGCTGCAGGACGACTTCTACTTGAACCTGGTGGACTGGTCCTCTCTTAATGTCCTCAGCGTTGGCCTTGGGACTTGTGTTTATCTGTGGAGTGCTTGTACAAGTCAGGTAAATGGTCATGAGTGTCTTGAGATTGAATTGCCCATTGATGTAGGGTTTTTCCAGCCTTACAGACCTTTGGAATGTGCTGTGTGAGGGCTTCAGCACTTGTGACAGTCCCAAACACAGCACTGGTTTGTGAGACAGCCAGAAGTGCTGTATGACAAAAACACCTTTCTTAGCCCATTCTTTTCTCTGAAGGTAACCCGGCTGTGTGACCTCTCTGTTGAAGGTGATTCCGTGACATCCGTGGGCTGGTCAGAGCGGGTCAGTATGACACTGTCAGAAGGACAGCTGAGACGTGGGTCACTTAGTCACTGTCATCATAGCTGTAGTTAACTCCCTGAGCTGGTTTTTCTCTGCTAAAAGAGAGGAGACGGAGAGCAGCCTCTTGTATCTTGAGGTTCACGAGGCGTTGCTAAGAGGAGTGGGAGGGAAAAGGAGCCAGTTTGCTTCTTCAGCTCTTGACAATAAAATGTTACAATAAATATATTCCAGACAGGCTGCTTGGGCCTCTCAGTAGGGAAAAACATGTAAGATGGAAGAACTTTGGATGCTTTCCATCTCGTGGGATTTATGTCAAGTCTTTTCCTCAACTTTCAGTTTTCTGGCTGTACTTCCTCGCTGTACTGATCCTGGCTCTCTGTTTGTCCAGGGAAACTTGGTGGCTGTTGGTACTCACAAGGGCTTTGTACAGATCTGGGATGCAGCTGCAGGAAAGAAGCTCTCCATGCTGGAGGGACACACAGCCAGAGTTGGTAAGGAGTGGGGAAGCAGAAGGTCCTCAGGGGTCTCTCCTTCCTGATTGAAGTTAGTTAGACAGGGAGCTGATGGAAATAGAGAATTCAGAATACCAGGATTCATATTTGTCACCTGCTGTGTCTTGAGCACATTCAAAATATTACCATCTCGTAAATCTGGTGTTCTGATCTGGGTGTGATGGTGGTTGAGTGTCGCAGCAGGTGTTTCCTCCTTGCTTGAGGCTTTTTGGGTTTGATTACAACATCTCTTCACTGCTACTGGCTTCCGATTTCAGCTGGCAGCCTCACACTGAGATTTCCAGTTCCCTTTTTTGGGAGGCTGTTTTTTTTTTTTTTTTTTGCTTAGAGATGTTGTGAATCTTCTAAAGTCTGGGGTAAGATTAGGGAAATCCATGCACCTTCTGAGATTTACTGCTGTGCTTTACTGCACTGTGAAGTGGGGTTGGTAATACCTGCAGTCAGTCTGTTCAGGGAAACCTGTATTTGTGCCCTGATCTGGGACTCCAGAGAGTGGATGTAAAGGAGGTTTGTTTGTAAGGAGTGGTTTGAGTTTTGTTAGGGTTTTTTTTTTATAAACCCTGACAGCTGTGATGGCTGTATTTTGCTTACCAATTACTGCAGGACTGGAAGGGTTAGATTTGATAACGTGGCTAGCAGGACCAGGACAGTGATTGTGCTGGGTACTGCTGAGGTCCCACCTCAAATCCTGGAGTCACTTTTAGATCTCTCAGAACAAGAAAGACATTGAGGGGCGTGTCCAGAGAAGGGAACAGAGCTGGGGAAAGGGTTGAAGCACCAGAACCAAGTGAGGGAGATGGGGAGGCTTAGCCTGGAGAAAGGGAGGCTCAGGGGACACCTTCTGGCTCTCACAACTCCCTGACAGGAGAGTGGAGTGAGGT
Source organism: Thryothorus ludovicianus (assembly GCA_013397245.1). NCBI lineage: Eukaryota > Metazoa > Chordata > Aves > Passeriformes > Certhiidae > Thryothorus > Thryothorus ludovicianus. Next base: position 560,919 of record VZTB01016722.1, on the reverse strand, counting down.
GGGGGTTGGGCTTTGCTCCCAGGGAGCAAGGGACAGGATGAGAGGACATGCCCTCAAGCTGTGCCTAGAGAAGGTTTAGATTGGATCTTGGGAATATTTCTTCCCGAAAGGGGCTAAGAATCATTTAACAGGCTGCCTAGGGCAGTGGTGGAGTCACCATGCCTGAAAAATGTTTAAAGGACCTGTGAGTGTGGCACTTGAGGATGTGGTTTGGTGGTGAACATGGTGGTGGTGCTGAGTTGACTGTTGGACTCGATGACCTTAGAGGTCTTTTGCAGGCTCAGTGGTTCTGTAGTTGCGTGACTCCTCCAGCAGCCTCTGAGGCTGTGCCTCTCTTGCAGGTGCCTTGGCGTGGAACGCGGACCAGCTCTCGTCCGGGAGCCGGGACAGGATGATCCTGCAGAGGGACATCCGCACCCCGCCCCTGCAGTCTGAGCGGCGCCTCCAGGGACACCGGCAGGAGGTCTGTGGGCTCAAATGGTCCACGGACCACCAGCTCCTGGCCTCTGGAGGGAACGATAATAAGGTACATTCCTTCCAGGGAGTCACAGGAAGTGTCAGACACCCTTCTTCCTAGGGCAAGGGGAAATGTTGGCAAATTGCACCAGGGACGGTTCAGGTTGGATGTTATTTTATCACCGGAGGTGTTCAAGACCAAGCTGAACAGGATGTGCAGCAGCCTGGTCTAGTGAAGATGTCCCTGCCTATTGCAGGGGATGGAACTAAATGGGCTTTGAGATCCCCTCCAACCCAAACCATGAATTGATTCTATGATTATGGAGAAATTTCTTTGCTGAAAGAGTGGTTAAGCATTGGAACAGACTGCCCAGGGCGGTGGGGGAGATGCCATTCCTGGAAGTGTTCAAAACAAGTGGATAGGGCACTTTGCAATATGGTTTACTGGGTACGATGGGATTAAGTCAAAGGTTGGACTTGATCTTAAAGGTCTTTTCCAACCTTAATGGTTCAGTGATTCCTTAAGGATGTTTGGCCTTTCTGAAAAGGACTTTTGTTTTGATTGTTGGACTGTGACCAAACATAAATCATGCTAAGCTTCTACTCAGTCTTCTCTTCATAATAAAATGAAAAAGGCAAATTTAATTTTGCTTCTCTATTTGACTAATTAATTTCCTAGCTTGGTTCAGGGGGTTGAGTTCAACAGAGCCGCTGCTAAGCTGCCCCCCTTCCTTTGTTTGGGTAGTGTATGGTCACGTTTGTTACAGTAATGTTTGTGTGCAGCAGGAACCTGAGGTAGAGCTCTCAGAGTTCCCATACCTGTAACGCAGGCTTGCAGCTCACTGAGCACCATATGGGAGAAGCATCTGTCACAAAAAAAGCAGTGTTCCAAGCCCTTTGGAGTGGGTTGCTAGGTAGGGAATGTGCCCAGTGCCTGTGTGACAGCATAGTTGGACCAAGTTCCTCCTGCTCAGAATAACTCCTAATGATTCTAAGCAGATTTCTAGATGTATTCTGGAATGATACAGCCAGAAAGGCAACAAAAGGGTCTGAGGCCCCCTTCAGTGAACCTGTTTCTTTAGATTTATTTCTTTACTTTAGAATCTGTTCCTGCCATGTGGCCAGGGACAGGCTCTTCAGGTGAGTGTGCTGCTGGGGTGGTTGGGACTGTCCCATCCCTGGAAGTGTTCAAGGCCGGGTCAGATGGGGCTAAGAGTAACCTGGTCTAGTAAAAGGTGTCCCTGCCCGTGGCAGGGGTTTGAACTGAAAGAGCTTTAACCAACCCAAACCATTCCATGATTCTGTGAAGTGCAGAGTGGACCTGTGCATGTCTGGGCAGAGCTGTGGGAAATCAGCTTGTTGCCCAACTGCCCGCATCGGTCCCATTGTGGCTTGTGAGTGTAGTGGACACATGACTGAAGCACAAGTTTGATCACGTATCTTCTCTTTGCCAGCTCCTTGTCTGGAATCACTCCAGCCTGAGTCCCGTCCAGCAATACACGGAGCACCTGGCTGCAGTCAAAGCCATTGCCTGGTCCCCACACCAGCACGGGCTCCTGGCCTCGGGCGGGGGCACAGCCGACCGCTGCATCCGCTTCTGGAACACGCTGACGGGGCAGCCGCTGCAGTGCATCGACACCGGGTCCCAGGTGTGCAACCTGGCCTGGTCCAAACACGCCAACGAGCTGGTGAGTCCTTCCTTGTGCAGCTGCTGCCCAGCTGCTCTGTGTTGGGAAGTCTAGCTCAGCATGAGCCAGGTGTGTCCAGGTGGGCAAGGAGGCCAAGGGTGTTCTGGCTTGTACCAGCAAGGGTGTTGCCAGCAGGACCGGGGCAGTGCCCGCCCCCCTGTTCTGGGCATTGCTGAGGTGCCTCAAGTGTTGGCTTCAGTATTGGGCCCCTTGCAACAAGAAAGACAGTGAGGGGCTGGAGGGTGTCTGGAGATGGGAACAGAGCTGGGGAAGGGGCTGGAGCACAAGTCTATTGAGGATCAGCTGAGGGAGCTGAGGGGCTCCAGCCTGGATAGACGGAGGCTCAGGGAGGGCCTTCTCTTCCTCTGACAGGAGGGTGGAGCCTGGTGGAATTCAGGCTCTTCTTCCAGATATATCAAGCGACAGCACAAAAGGAAATGGCCTCAAGTTGCACCAGAAGAGGTTTAGATTGGGTATTGGGAAAATTCCTTCATGGCGCTCAGCCACTGGGATGGGGTACCCAAGGCAGTGGTGTAGCCTGTAGATTGTTGGACTTGATGATCTTGAAGGTCTTTTCCATCCTTAACAATTCCATGATTCTGTGATGCATGTTCCACTCTCCCATTTCAGGTGAGCACCCACGGATACTCCCAGAACCAGATCCTCGTCTGGAAATACCCCTCATTAACTCAAGTAGCAAAGCTTACAGGGCACTCTTATCGAGTCCTGTATCTGGTGAGTGATGGCCATGGCTCTGTAGCTGCTCACGTGGCAGTAGGTGTGCTCAGATGGGACCCAAAACAGCAGTGCCAGTGGCACCATAAGTTACCTGGATGGGAATGTGAGCACTCCCCATGAGCAGCAGAAAACTCTCTTGCGTTTCTGTGCCTTTGATTTGCTGCTATGGAAATATGAGGCTTTGTTAATGACAAGAAAGCCTGCCAAACTCTCCTGAGGAAACATCTGAGTTTTCTTCTAAGAAAACTCTTCTGAGTCTGGAAAAGAGAAAGCTTCAGGGAGACCTTCCAGTGCCTAAAGAGACTCCAGGAGAGCTGTAGAGGGACTTTGGAGAAGGATTTGGAATAGCAGGACAAGGGGAGAATGGCTTCAGTCTCCCACAGCGCAAGGTTAGGTGCAATATTGGGGAAAAAATTCTTCCTGTGAGGCTGATGAGGCTCTGGTACAGGTTGCCCAGAGCAGCTGTGGCTGCCCCATCCCTGGCAGTGTCCAAGGCCAAGCTGGACAGGGCTTGGAGCAACTTGGGATAGTGGAAGGGAGCGGATGAGATGAGCTTTTAAGGTCCTCTTCCAACCAAAGCATTCTGGGATTCTGTGATTTTATGAAACACAAGCTTCTCTCCTTGCTCTCAGAAGACTTTCACACCTCTTCACTCATGACTGCTGCCCAGAGAATTAAACATTTGTTGTGGGTAATCCCAATCCATTTCATATCTGCTGTTACTGTTACATGGAGGTGTCAGCAGTTCACCACAAAGCTGAAAAATGCTGATAATGTTTTGGAAGGTAGATCCCTATGTAAGGAACCAATGCAGCCAGAAAATCTAGTCATATCATCTTCCTGCCCTCAGCCACATTGATAATTCCGGAAAGAACAGCCTCAGTTACACATGGCTTGGATTTCTTAACACAAGTATTCTTTCCACAACACTCCCCCCGTGTGTTGCATAGCTGCACAAGGTGCGAGTGCCCAAATTACACCTGAGGCTGCATGAGGCACCTGGAAGCAGAGGTAGCTGGTTTCTCACTGCCCAGTAGGAAGGAGAGTTAAATCTCTCCTGCGTTCCAACAGAGACTTGTTTTCAGCCTCAAAAATGTGACAGCTGCTAAAGGTTGTTGTCTTGTTCTTAGGCAATGTCCCCTGATGGGGAGGCCATTGTCACAGGAGCTGGAGACGAGACTTTGCGCTTCTGGAATGTCTTCAGTAAAACTCGCTCGACAAAGGTAAGGCCAGGCATGGGGCAGCTGCCTGGGGGAACTCAGGCCAGGTTGACTCTGCTCTGCTGCTTCCTCTCTGATCCCTTCCTGCAGATCAAGGGCTAGGGCAGTGAAGGATTCAACTTTGCTTAGATTGAAGTAAAAGATTGCCCTGTGTGCCCAAGGCAGGAGTGACACAACATCCCTCTTCAGGCTGGTCCAGGGTTGCTGAGCAGAGCAGCATTTCAGAGGCCTCACCAAGCTGAGCCCTCAGGTGGCAGCAGGCTGGGAGAGTTGGAGGTGTCCAGCTGGAGAAGACTCCAGGGAGATCTTACAGCCCCTTCTAGTGCCTAAAGGGACTCCAAGAGAGCTGGAGAGGGACTTTTGACCGGGACCCGGAGGGGCAGGACAAGGTGAAATGGTTTCCCACTGCCAGAGGACAGGGCTCTGGCAAAGGACAGATCAGATATTGGGAAGCTCCATGTGAGGGAGGCCTCAGCACAGGTTGTCCAGAACAGCTGGGAGTGCCCAAGGCCAGGTTGGATAGGGCTTGGAGCAGCCCATGGCAGGGGGTGGCACTGAATGAACTTTAAGGTCCCTTGAAGCCCAAACCATTCTGTGATTCCATGATTATCCCTTGCCTCTTTAAAAAGCTGCTTAAAATGGGGATTTGGATGAAAATGGTATCATGGATTCTGCCAGTGACAACTCACCATCACCAAAAGCAGATTGTGCCTGATGCTCTGACAGCTTTCTTGGGTGCCTGGCAGAGGGATTTGGAGGAGGGGTTTGGGCAAGCTGGCATTGTTCATGGGGCAAAGTTCTTGCAGTCGCTGGGGTGCAACTGCCTGCAGAGCTCTGGAAATGGCGCTCTGGCCAGCTGCACACTTGTTACCATTTGGAAGAAACCCATGGGAATATTTATGGTGTTGAACTTTGATTTGTGAGCTGGTATCGTGCCCTGAACTAGAGATACCAGATTAAAAACAAACCAACCCAGAAGCACGTGGAGTAACAGGTATTTACCCCCTGCTTTGTCTTCCCTTGTCAGGAGTCTGTATCTGTGCTCAACCTCTTCACCAGGATACGATAGACGGCCTCAGTGTGCCCCGGGAACCTACAGCCTGACATTCCAGGATCAGACCACTCCCTCGGCATGCATGGACCCCCGGAGCCCAGCCACGGGGAGGGAGAGCTGTGGGACTGGAGGAGGACCCAGCTCATTAAATATGTGCTTGTGACCCACAGGGCTGGGGCAGTATTTGGGATGGGGTGGGGAGGGGGGGGAACTGCAAAAGTTTTTTGTATTCATCCTTCATAAAGGGAAACGGGTACAAGAGAAATGTTAACCCAGCATCCTCCAGCCATCAGGATGATACTGGGAAGGACTCGTGTGACATGGACCATTGAGACTGAGCATTGGCAGGCCATCCCCACTGCCATGGTGTGCCTCCTGCAAGAGAGGAGCATATCCTTGCTGCTGTGGGAAGGGGTTTGACATGCTGCCCTGTGTCCTAGAGTGACGTCTCTGGAGGCAGGAGCCAGCCAGACTGGTCTGGTATAGCTGGTGCGAGGGGCACAGCTCCAGGCTGGGCATCTAAGGGCTTTGTTCATAGCCTGGCATCCCCATTCCAAGAAGAAACTGGAGAACTGCCTATTTTCCTTTTTTTTTCTTTATTTTTCCCCCCAGACAAGTACTGTAGTACTTGACATGATCATTCCATAAGACAGGTTGATTTTTTTGGCATGCTGGACAGCTGCCTCCGAACAAATACACTTTGGGGCTCTAGACTTGGGAGGAGACTTGAAAAAGCTTCACCTCTAAGGGAGCAGATTTGGAAAGTTCTGCAGTTGCTGTTTCATATTCTGGGCTGATCCTGGGAATTACTAGAGAAGAGAAGCAAGGACTATAAAAAAAAGAAACCACCCCCCCCCAACCACCTGTGCTTGTGGAGCTTTCTTCACTGCTACTGTGTGGGTGCCTTGCTCTGGACTCTTCCCTGAGGCCAGCAGTAGTTGGAATGTGTATGAGAACAAAAACAAATCCTGAAGATCTGTTTTTTTGGGGTGAGCAGGGCCTCTTCTGGCTGGAAGAGGGGTTCTCCTGAAGCAGGGCTGCAATGTTCCTTTTTTGTTATCTCCAAGTCCCAGACCGGGCTCTGCTGTTGAGTTTTGGTATGAGTTTTGGGGTTTTTAGGTTGTATGGGATGAGAGTTCTGACTGGTGTTGGAACCCATGGGGTGTAACACAAATTCTCTGTGTGTGTGTGTGGTGCTTTTAATTTAAGAGAAGCTGTTAGGCTGCACAACCTGTTCCATCTGACTTGTGCCTGTGCCTGCCCTGCCCAGGCCCTGCCTGCCTCCTGCCCTCTCCCAGTGTTGCTTCCTGTTCCCATGTGGAGTTCCCTGGCTGTGTATATAGACTTGTCCTCTCTCTGTAGATTACATAGGTAATGCTTTCTCTTTCTCTTTTTTTCTTGTTTTGTCTCCTCTCCCTTCTTTCCCTAAAACCAGGTGGTAGGAATATGATTGCCTGTCCCCAGTACCACCAGTATCCTTAGGGTGAGCCAAGGTGTGAGCAGGGCAATACAGCCTTGACCATCGTGCCAGTGCCTAGATCAGGCTGGTGGTGCTGCGCCTGTGTCGCACATACTGGGAGTCACTGGTGAGGAGTTGGTGTGCTGGGAGTCCCCTGGCAGCTCTGAGTCTCTCAGACCCACAGGCCACTTTGTCATCTCACAGTCTCACTTGGCACCAAAATGGAATTTCCATGGAGTTTCTGAAACAATGTTTGAGTATAACCGCTTTAGTGTAGCTCTGGCCATGGGACATGAGACATGGTTAAGTCACCCCTGGGCCCATCTTGTGTTGTTTATTCCACTTGTAGGCACTGTTCCACATCACTGTGGGTCTGGAGCACCCCAAAGCACTCAGGAGGTGTTAAATTGAGTTGGATCATTAAGTTGGGAAATGAGTTTGAAGCAAAGGGTCACCTGAAGCAAGAGGTGGTCTGTTGTGGGTGTCATCACCTGGGGAAAGGGCTGTTCAGGGGGGCTGGGGAGGCTGGTGGCTGTGTTGTGGATTGCCTCCTGCTTAATAGCATTGTGCAGACGCAGGATGCTCTGCTTTCTCCTCTGGGAAGGCATAGGTGCTTGGGTTGGGGGCCATCTCAGGAGATCTCAGCCCATTCTGGAGCAGGACAGAGCCAGGCACCCAGCTGGAGTGCAGGGTGAGTGTGGTGATGATTGGGCACCTCAGTACCCTGGGGCTCCACAGGAGTGGATTTGCCTCCCACCCTGTGAGGGGGGAACTTTCTCAAAGAGTCCCAGGAGCTGCTGGGGGCAGTGCTGTGGGTGAGCACTGCAGCCACTGCCCAGTGTTCCAGCTGCAGAGCAGGGATAGCTTCTCATTGCTCTGTCTCCCACCATTGTCCCCTCTTTCCAAGGACTTCCCCAAACTACATCTTATGTCTACATCTCACTTTTCTGTCTGCCTTGGGAGTAAGTTGGCTCATGGTAGCTTCTCTTATTGCACTTGGCAGGGAGGCTGATGATTCCCAGGCCAGGGTTAGTGAGTCCCCAGCCAGGGCTGTTCTGTGGCCACACGCGTTGGTGACAGAGCATGGGAAGAACAGGCTGCTCACCCAGAGTCCAGTACAGCTGCCTTCTCTGCCCCACTCCCAGCTGCCAGGCAGCAGCTCCCAATTGTGTCCGTGTAGAGGTGGGTGTGTGCAAGTGTCTCAGGGTGATACTGTCACTGTCACCAGCTGCTCAAGAAGGAAAAGGGCAGAGCTGAGGTGAAGTGTCAGTGTGTGTGACCTGTGGGCACTGGCTTGGGCACAGGGTCCTCCCAGAGCTGGGTGACAGAGTCTGTGGCATCGTTGTATCCCAGGTGTCATATGGTGGAAAACAAACACGGAGCACGCTGTAACTTTTCATGTAAAGCAATTGAACTGGCATTAAACAGGTTGTGAATTTACTGGGATTGCCCTCCATGGCTTGGCTTTGCTTCTCCACAGCGAAGGGTGCAACAAGTCCCCAGGGTCCCCACTGCAGCTACCATCTTCCTTGGCACAGCTCTCACCTGAGGTTTATTGCTCCCAGCTTCCTGCTTCTGTTTGCTTTCCCGCTGCTGGGAAAGGGCACAGCCCCCCTCCCTGCCCTGCCCTGCCCTGCCCTGTGCCCCTCAGTGTGGCAGGAAGGAGAAGGGGCCCCTGCCCTGGCACAGCCCCTCCTTGGTGTGGAGCAGTTGCCAGGGGATGGCTGTAGAGAGGCTGGGGTCCTGCTTTCCCCATGCAGGTGGGACCCTCACATGAGGGGGCACCACCTCCCTGGGCACTGGACCCCTGTGGACAGGGGACACCTCTCCAGTGGGGTGCAGCCCTGTGCCTCCACATCTGTGCCTTGTTCCTGCCCTTGGGAGAGATGTGGAACCCTGGCAGCTCCCTCCCACCAGTGACTAGTGTCTCATGCTGTGGGGACCAGAACAGCTGCTGGAAACCCACCCCCCCGGGCTGGGTGGTGTGGAGCAGAGCTGGTCTGTGGGGCTGAGCAGCAGGATGAGGAGCAGGAGGATGCCTGCTCCTCATCCTTGGCATCACCCACTGCTGCTGTCCTAGGCACAGAGCTAAGCTGTGGATCTGGAGAAGGGGTGGCCCAGGGGACAGCACAGATAAAGGAGCTGTCACTTCCTCAGTTTCCCCACCTTGGTGCTTGAGGGAAGCCCCACGGCCCCTTAACTGGCCCAGAATGGGATTAAGCTCCAGGGCTTTGTGCTGAGTGGGTCCTTCTCCGGGGTGCAGGTTCTGATGTGCCCCCAGCTCTGCTCCCACCCCCTTATGCACAGAACCTGTGGGAACCCATTGTCCCCGCTGTGTACCTGTGCCCCTGCACCTGCTAGAACCCCTTTCTCTGGCAGGTGAACCCCATCCTAGAGAAGGAGCAAGGTAAGAGCCAGGGCCTGTCCAGCTGCAGCACCCTGGGGCTCCCTGGTGCACCCCCACCACCCCCTTCCCTTCTGTCTCCCATTGTCATCAGCTGCCAGCATCCCAGGTGACTGCTCAGGGTCTTCTGCTGCTCCCTGGACCCCTGGGACATCAGCACCTGGAACTGCCTCCCCACACCAGAGTCAAGCTCTGGTTCAGCTGTGTCCTAGTCTGTTCTGAGGAGCAGGGGGGTGTGGTGAGGGACTGGTTCATGCTTATCCTGTGGCATCTGGCCCAGCAAATAGTAAGTATTAATATAATACAGATTTTAACACTCTTTATTAATAGAATATTCTATTGTCTGTGCCCCTGCCTTGCTTGGGGCTTGGCCTCCTCTGCCTGCCCCCCTTGGGAGGGAGGGCTTGGAGGGATGGGGGTTGGTGCTGACTCCAGCCCCCCTTCCCTGCTCTATGCCCTGCCAGGAGCTCCCTGGGTCTCATGGGCTTCCCAAGCATCGTGGGGGGCTGGAAGGCACTTGGTGACAGAGCCCCCCCTAAGAGGCCAAGGAAGGGCTCAGAGCAGCCCCTGAATCCGCTGATCCCTCGGCTGGAGCTCTGGTGATGGTCTGCAGTGGCCTCACGTTGTCCTGGGGTGAGGCAGGGTGAGGGGGAGTCTCTGCTGGGGACAAAGGCCCCCCCACACCCCCCCCACTCACTGCTGTGACAGGTTGTGGTCTGGCCAAGCCCCCACGAACGCCAGCTGCTGCTCCAGCTCCACGATGCGCAGACCGATGTACCCCGAGGACAGCAGCAGGGCCACCATGCTGAGGACAGGCCAGGGTCAGCCAGGGGGCACCAGGACATGGCAACATGGGACAGGAGCAGTGCCACAGCCAGGCCCCCCTTGGGACGAGTGTCTGAGGGGAAATGTGGGAACCCTGGCCTGCCAGTGCCATGCAGGAGAGGCTGTGTTGGGGCTCAGTAGGGATGGAGACTGGGGGTGTGAGGAGGTCCTGGGGACTCACAGCAGCACGTAGATGATGATGATGATGTTGACAGGGCTCAGCTGGGGATTTATCCGGGACCAAAGTGCAGTGGCCCAGGCCCAGAGCATGGTGTGGGGTCCCTCTGCCAGGACAAGGCAGTGTTAGTGGCACTGAGAATCTGTGCTCAGTTCTGCCAGCGTGTAAACACCCAGGATCATTCCCCCTGACCCACCCGAGAGGCCACGTGTCTCTGCTGAGGGCACCCATTCGCTGCTAGTGGGAGCCAGCAGGGCCACCTCATCATCCTCGTCCTCCACTTGCTCTGACCTCGGGCTTGGCTCATCTGTAGGAGACCAGGAGACACTCGATGAATGCCCCAGGGAGGGGTCTAGGTGTCCTGGGGGCACGCAAGGTGACAAAGAGCCGATCCTGCACTCCCTGGAGCTGTGGGAGATGCTGGTCGGGGGGTGAGGGCCGCGTGGCCCCTCCAGACCATGCGTGTCTGGGGAGGAGGAGAGGAGCCCAGAGCCGACAGTAGGGCACGAATGCAGGTGGGGATACGAGCAGGGCTGGGAGCATGCGAGGGCTGCACCAGGGTGGCCACTCACCCAGGGATTCGTGGAGGCTGTTGGGCTCCGGGGTGCTCTGCTCCAGGTCTGACTGGCTCGAGATCTGGAAGAGGACAAGCCTCAGTCATGATGTGTGTCTGTCCCCAAGGCACCTGCCCCACTGCCATAGGGACCTGATGGGACCTGTGTCATCCACATGAAGGGAGGTTCCCAGGGTCTGCGCTGCCCCGGGCTGGGGCTTTTCATGTTCCCCCCTCCCCCTCACCCCCCACGTCTTCCTAGGGGCCACTGCACCCAGCCCACCCCATCCAGGGAGCTGGGGACACCCCTCCTCCTGCTGTACCCTCCTGCCCTCCATTCCCTGGACTTACCTGAGACTTTCTAAGGGTTTCCTCACTGCTCACTGAGTCTCGAGGGCTCTGGCCGCTGTCCTGGACAAGGAGAAATGAAGGGAGGTGCCCTGCAATGGATGGAGCCCCCCTCTCCATCCAGACCCCGCGTACCTGCAGGTGTCTGCAGACCGACCTCAGGAGCTGGTATGTGGCCTCTCGCTGGCGTAGCGATCCAAAGAGGAACTGCCGGGAAGTGGATTTGTGCCAGACCTGCCCCCTCGGTCACGGTCCAGAGCCCATGGGGACCAGGGCACTCCAAACAGCCCCAGGTGAGGCTGCCCCCCAGCACTGTCCCTGCTCTCACCTTCTCCCCTTTGGCCGTGCGGATGCTGAGTGCGTTGGGCACCAGCAGCGCCGTGTTGGTCTTTTTGAGAGCTGAAATGGAGGCGACAGGGACCACGGCCTGTGCCAGGGGGCACAGGCTATGTCATCATGTTCCCGGCTGCCACCTGTGCCCCTGCCTGTGCTGCTGGCCCCACACCCGCTCCAGCCCACCTTGATGTCCTTGAGCAGGAGGTTGGAGTGGAAGCAGATGTGGCGGGAGGACACGTAGAGGCGGCCGTGGTAGGGCATCTCTCTCTGCCAGGCGCATGAGAAGCAGCCCAGCAGCACGTCCTGCTCAGCGAGCTCCCCGAAGGCCCGGCGGTAGCTGCTGTCTTGCTTGCTCAGCTGCGGGAGGTCGGAGGCGTGGGGCTCGGGACCAGCCCTGGCACTGCAGGCATCCTGCAGCCCCTTGCTCCATCACCACGTCTTCCACGGAACCAGGATGAGCCCTCCCTCGGCCCCCGCCTCAAGAGAGCGTCCAGCTGAGACCACAGCGCTGGGGTCCCTCTCGTCAGCTCCGGTAGCCCAAGACTCACCGAGGGGGATGGGGGTCCCTGTCTGCCCGTGGCCGCCTGCTCTGTCTCCTTGCAGGAGGACTCATAGGTCCTAGATCTGGAAGGAGGCACCGGAGGGGGTGACTCGAGGAGCACAGGTAGGAGGATGTGGGGTGCAGGATCCGTCCCCGTGAGGTGCAGCACCCACCTGGTGAGCTTGGGCTGCCCCAGCTGGGCACTTCCCCTCTCCTCCAGACTCCGCCACTGCTTCTCCTCCAGCACCTCCCGCCTATTGCGCCTCAGCTTCCCCGGCATGAGGGATGAGTCCGACAGGTGGGGCAGAGGGGGCAGGATAGGGGGACGGTCTATTCCTGCAGCACAGCAGATCCCAGTGTCACCAACCTGTCCCTCCACCGGGGAGGACACGGGGACGGAGCTCAGGCCACGCCGGGACCGGGACAGCAGAGCTCACCCGGTCGCATGGCTCCTTTGCCTGTCCCATGGTATAATGCGCTGGCTGCGACCCCCGTTGGCAGCGGTGGCTGCGGTGACGGGGCAAGTGGTGACCCCTGTACCAGCGGGTGACGGGGAAGTGATCCCTGGACCGGCCCGGGTCACTCCTGCTGGGTACAGGAGTGCGTGGCCGGTCTGGCTCCAGAGGGAACAGGAAGGTGGCTGCGGTCCCGGACCCACACGCGACCCCAGACCCCCGTCCTGGGCTGGCCCCGCGCTCCCCGCGCGGTACCTGCTGGGGGTCACAGCCGGCGCCCCCCGTCCCGTCGGAGCTGTCTCGCCCCTTCCAGCGCCGTTCCTGCTCCGCTGCTGCCTCCTCCTCCTCTTCTTCCTCCTCCTCCTCCTCCTCCTCCCGAGGAAGGGCAGCGGGCGGGGCCGGGCGGCCGCGGCAGGTTCACAGGGAGCGGCTGGGGCAGCCCCAGCCCAGGACATCGCGGGGCTGCGCGGGGTGAGCCCCAGCCCGGCCCCCGGAGGAACACAGGACCGGCCCGCAGCCCCCTCAAAGCAGCTGCAAAAGCACTCCAGTCCCAGCAGTGCTGAAAACCAGAGCGGCACAGCCACAGACCCGCGGCACTCTGCAATCCTGTGGCCTTTCGCAGTTCTCCGTGCACCCCGCAATCCATGGGCACTCCGCAAACCCGGGACATCCCGCAATACAGGGACATCCAGCAATACCGGGACACCGCGCAGCATCGTCCGCCCGGTGCCCGCCCCTCTCTCCTGCCCTGGCCCCCAACGCCAGGCAGCGCTGGGGTGGGCACGTCCGCCCCTCGCCTCGGGGGTTTCTGTCGTGGGACAAGGACCCCCAGACGGAATTGGGAAGGGGGCGCGGCCGGGCCGGGGGCGCTGGGCAGAGCCGAGACCGCGCCCCCTCCGCGGGCCCTGGAGCAGGTGCGAAGGCCACGGACCCAGCCCGGCTCAGCCCTTGCTCTTTGGACCGGAGCTGATAACGCCCTTCCCGCAGTGAGGAACGGCCATAAACCCGGGCCGGACCGAGGGGGCTGCACGCCCACCACACTCTCAGGCTCCCACTGCACCCACCTGGATCTCGTTCCACTCCCCCACACCGGGCACACTCAGAGTGTCACTCCCTTCCCTTGGACACACCCTGTCACACCCCCCAGCCCTCTGCACCCCCTCACCCCACACCTGTGTCCTACTGCGCATACAACACCCCACAGCCCTCATGGCAGGGGCTCCGTGACTGCCAATCCAGGGTGCACACACGGATTGTGTGTGCAGGGCATGGACACGGAGAGCTGGAGCCCCTCTGCTCTGGAGCCGGGCTGGCAGAGCTGGGGGTGCTCACCTGGAGAGGAGAAGGCTCCAGGGAGAGCTCAGAGCCCCTGGCAGGGCCTAAAGGGGCTCCAGGAGAACTGCAGAGGGACTAGGGACAAGGCATGGAGGGACAGGACCCAGGGAATGGCTCCCAGTGCCAGAGGGCAGGGCTGGATGGGATATTGGGCAGGAATTGTTCCCTGGGAGGGTGGGCAGGCCCTGGCACAGGGTGCCCAGAGCAGCTGTGGCTGCCCCTGGATCCCTGGCAGTGTCCAAGGCCAGGCTGGACATTGGGGCTGGGAGCAGCCTGGGACAGTGGGAGGTGTCCCTGCCATGGCAGGGGTGGCACTGG
>VZTB01016722.1:532403-545466 GCA_013397245.1 Thryothorus ludovicianus | reverse complement strand
TGAGGGGGGCTGAGGGCGGCTGAGGGGGGCTGAGGGGGACTGAGGAGGGCTGAAGGGGGCTGAGGGTGGCTGCGGGGGACTGGAGCCGCCGGAGCCGCTGGCCTGGCCCGGCCCGGCCCCCTCAGGCCGGCCCTCCCCGAGCGGGAGCAGCTCTGGGCACGCCCGAGCCCCAAGGCTGCTCTTGCCCCAGCTGTAGTGTCCCACACCCCAGAGCAGAGCTACTGCCACCCTAGGGCCATCAGTGCTTCGGTTGTTTTTTTTTTTCTCTTCTTTTTCTCCTCCTTTATAAAGTGCCATTTTTATATACTGACCGTATAAAAGCAGGTTAAAACCTCGGTCCGGGCGCCCCCCTCTTCTGGGGCTGCCCAGCCTGGCCTAGGCCCTTCTAGTGTTCATTGTGCAGGTGAGAGGTGACAGGTGACTCTGCACCGGTGACACCGCACCAGGGACAGCCTTCATCGGCCCGGTGGGGTCTGGGACAGGAGAGTCCAGGATGCGAATATGAGTCCAGTGCAAGGAGACAGAGTGGAGGTCACCCCCCTCCCCAGAACCCAGTGGTCCCCAGTGCAGGGGACCCTCCAGACTCAGAGTGTGGCACCGCGGTGGCCAAGGACGCGGTGGCTGAGGACACAGCCCTGAGGACACGGTGGCCAAGGACACAGCCCCACTCAGTTGACAGTGCTGCTCTGGCTCTCTCCCTCAGCACTCCCAGTCCCACTTTCGGGGGTCCTAGCGCTGCTCAGCCCCTGCAAGCCGACAGCACCTGGAGGAAGAAGAGGAAGGGACGGGTCAGGAGAGATGGCAGCAAGGGGTGACCGACACACTCGGGCCTGGCCCTCCTGGACTGTTCTGCTGGCACTAATGGTCTGACACAGCAGGACTCCAAGCAGCACGAGGGGTCTGTCCTGTTCCCCTACCCCACAGCGATAACTGGCACACAGAAAAGCAGAAAAGGCACTGAGCAGGGGTGTTGGCTCCCCAGCCTGGCAAAGGTCACCCCGCTGTCCCTCACATTTGCTGCCAGCACATGGAACTGCCCCTGACACCCCTTTGAGCCCCAGGGCCTGCACGGCCATGACAGGGCCTGGGGGGTGTTGCCCCCTAGAAGGGCACAGCAAGCAGACACAGCCCCTCTCTGGGGGCAGCAGCAGAAGCAGGACAACGGCTCTGCCCTGTGTCCTACCATGAGGATTCCCCTGCAAGCATGGCCGCAGCCAGCCCAGTGACGACAGGGCTCCCACCGCTGCCCCACTGGGGCCATCTGCAAAGACACTGCAGCTTTAGCCCAGGCTGGCACTGACCACAGGGCTCCCAGTGCCCCCAGCCCCACAGTGGGCTGCCCTCAAGCCCTCAGCCCCACTCACGGTAGCGGATCCGGATGGGCCACACCATGATGCAGCACAGTGTGGTGACAGCAGCAACCGCGATGCCGCCGGTGACCAGCACCATCACCCAGCGGTAGAAGTCAACACAGGCAGGGCAGCACAGCTCAGTCCTGTGAGGACAGGCAGGGATGTGGTTGGAGGCTGGAACTGGACTGGCAGTGGTCCCTTGTCCTCACATCAGTCAGGACCAGTTCCCACTGGGATGTGAGGGAAAGGCCCAGGGAAAGGATATCCCCAGGGTATGGCTTGGGCCCTCGTCCAAGACCAAGAAAGAAGGTGAAGAAGGGCTGAAGACAAAACAGAGCCAGACAAGAGAAGGCTCCAGGGAGAGGTCAGAGCCCCTTGCAGGGCCTAAAGGGGCTCCAGGAGAGCTGGAGAGGGACATGGAACAAGGGCTTGGAGGGACAGGACAAGAGGGAATGGCTTCCTACTACCAGAAGACAGAGTTAGATGGGATATTGGGAAGGAATTCCTCCCTATGAGAGTGGTGATGCCCTGGCACACAGTACCCAGAGGAGCTGTGGTTGCCCCTGGATCCCTGGTAGCATCCAAGGCCAGGCTGGACAGGGCTTGGAGCAACCTGGGATAGTGGAAAGTGTCCCTGCCCATGGCAGGGAGTGGAAGGAGATGAGCTTTAAGGTCCCTTCCAATCCAAACCATTCTAGGATTCTATGAATCCAAGCTGGTTCCCTCCAGTGCCTCTTGCTCCAACCCTGGCACATTTCCTCGTGGCCCCCAGGCAATGGGGGTCCCAGCTCTGCAGAGATGCTTACGGGCAGGGATGCAGGTTCTGGATCACCATCACAGCCAGGCCATTGGCCATCTTGTCCGAGAAGCTCA
Organism: Thryothorus ludovicianus; assembly: GCA_013397245.1. NCBI lineage: Eukaryota > Metazoa > Chordata > Aves > Passeriformes > Certhiidae > Thryothorus > Thryothorus ludovicianus. The sequence goes on along the minus strand of VZTB01016722.1, from coordinate 543,241 downwards.
TGGCACCATAGACAAACGCGCCGCTGTGCTGCGGGAGGAGAGGGAACCACGCTGTGCCTTGCGGGGCCACGCAGCCCTGTGTGCCCTCTCATGGGCAGAGCCCTCACTGCAGCACAGCAGCAGACAGAGCACGGGACACAGCACTCACAGGGCACAGCACACGGAGGCTGCCCAGCAGAGCCCCCCTCCCAGCGTCTCCATCTCCTAACCCTAACCAGTGTCCATCCCAGACTGTGGGTTCTGTGCCTGCCGTGATCCCTCCTCCATCCCAGCAGGAGCAGCGGCCGTACCGTGTTGCTGCCGATGAGATCTGCAGTCATGGACAGGGAGGTGACCAGGATGGTGGCTGAGCCGGCCCCGAGCAGCACCGCCAGCCCGTAGATCTCATCTCCTATTGGCCTGGCCAGGGCCACCCAGGAGGCGAAGGCCAGGACCACCAGGATGCCCACAAAGTAAGTCAGCTGCAATGGCGATGGGCAGAGGGAGGAGGGGGAGTTCAGGCATCAGCTGAGGTGAGGGAGGAGCAAGCAGGGAGGGCACAAGGCCTAGGACCCATGAGGGACAGCCCTGGCTCTGTCCCAGCTGTATTTAAACAAGGAGACCCCAAAAGCAGGTCCTTGCTGTGCTCTGGGCTGTTCTGCAACCCAAGGGTTGAGCTCTGGGCAGAGTTGTGGGAGTGTGTCTGTGAGGGCAAGGGACACTCCATTGGCACCCAACAACACGGAGGGAACAAACTGGGGGGGCAGGTCCCTCCTGCTGGCATTGCAGACCGTGTGCCCACCCAGGCCAGTGTAGCCAGACCCCCCCTCTGTCCCTGATGGGCACCACAGGGGTCTGCAGCCCAGTCAGGCCTGCATGGGATGTGGTAATTCTGGGCCAGCCCCCGGGATGTACAAAACGGGCCCCTGCCCCCGTCCCTGCCCACCATCCCCAGACCCAGATCCCCATCCCTACCCACCACTCCCAGTCCCAGCAGGACCCATGCTGCAGTGGATGGTTGCTGGCAGAGGGTTCATGAGGGGGTCCCAGCTCTCCAGCTCAGATGTGCCAGGAGCTTTGCTCACAGCCAGGATTTGGCCCCTGGGCCTCTCCTGGGGTCAAACTCCACCCTTGTCAGCAGTCTGGACTCACATTCCGACCAATCCATTTGTTCACAGGCTTCATGAGGAATGAGGAGAGGAACCCACTGACATACATCACTAGGGGAATTGTGGCAATGTACTTCTGCAAGGGACAAGGGCAGGGAGGAGATGAGCCCAGGCCATATCAGGATGCCTTCCCACTTGCCCCTGGACCTGCCCTGCACCCACCTTGGAGAGCAGCAGTGAGTTGGTCAGGTACATGGCGATGTAGGTCTGGGACAGGTTGACAATGAGGCGGGTGGCCATGTAGAGCACTGCGACCTGGGAGGGGACAGGGCCAGGGCATCACTGCTCAGCCTGTGGGAAGGACCTTCCCTGCCCAGCTGTCATGGCACAGGTGCTCAGTGGGAAGGGGATGGCCCCTCTGAGGAGGTGGATGGGTGCCCAGAACAGCCCCCCTCTCCATCCCCACACCTGGGCAAGTCCCCTGGCTGCAGGACACCCAGGGTGCCCAGGCAGGGCAGCAGCCCAGGCCAGGGCAGTCCTGCCCAGCTGTACCTGGTAGAAGGAGGGCTCCAGCAGCCAGTCCTTCCAGAGCAGCAGCGGGCGTGGGGGGCCCGGGGGCTCCTTGTGCAGCAGCGGGGTGCTCTCCTCTGGCTCGGGCAGCACCCCTGGCGGGTATGGCTTCTCCTTGGTGCCCAGGTGGAAGATGAGGGAGAACACAGCTCCCAGCCCAACCACAATGAGGGCCAAGTTCTGGTGAGGCAGTGGGGGTGAGCACAGCAGTGGGGGCAGCCCACCATCAGCCCCTCAGCAGTCTGGAGGGTAAGGAGGGGTGCCCAAACCCCAGTGAGAGCTCAGTGTGGCTCTTGCCCAGTTAGTGAGGTTTCAGGGCACTGCCCTCTGACTTGCTCCAGTACCTCCCCAGCTGAGCTCTGGGAAGGGGCTGTGGGACTGTGCCTTGCCACTCACCCGAAACACAGGGATGTCCTGTGGGCCCAAGTGCTCCATGTGGTCGGGCTGGTCTGTCTGGAAGTTCAGCAGGAGCCAGGTCAGGCCGTACACAGTGATGTTGGCCATGACAGTGAATGCATACCTGAGCAGAAGGAAACCTTGGGGCGATGCAGAGGCACAAGCATGGGGACAGCACAGCAGAACACCTCTGCCCACAGCTGCCCTCCAAGCTAGACCTGCTACAGCATCTGCACCCCAGTCTCACGGCTGAGGTGACACCTCTGAGGGCACAAGGCATCTGGCCAGGCTTCAGCCTTACTGCTGCAACTGCCAGTGTGCCCAGTCCAAGCCTCAGGGCATCGCTGGGGGGAAACAAGATCCCTACAGGTCAGTCTGTTCCCCCTTCAGGCACAGCTCACCTCTGCTTGAAGGATGCCATGAGCTGCCAGACCTGGTGCCCCCAGAGTGGGACCACTTGGACCCACAGTTACCCCACATCCTCCCTGCTCACCCTGCTCCATGGGATAAATGTCCCATCCCACGTCATGATCCTGACAGAGATGAGCCAAGGGCACTGCCCACCTGGAGAGAGGTGGGACATCTCACCTCCAGAACAGTCCCCAGAGCTGTATCCAGCTCTCCTTGAGGGCATCTGGGAGGGACAGTCCCTCCCCTAAATGCCACCATCCATTCCAAAAGAAGTGTCCCCAGCTCAGGGAGGTGTCCCACAGGCTGTGTCACTGCCATTCCTGGCATGAAGACATTCCCTCCTGGCAGCAAAGGCTTTGGGCCACCAACCCAGGACCAGTGACCTTTGGCACATCCCACAGACACCCACAGGCCCCAGTCCTTGTCCTGCCATGCCAAGGTCTCATGTGCCACAGCACCCAGGGACCTCCTGTCACACAGTGATGGAACATAGCATGGGCAGGGGGCTCCCCCAGGCCCAGGGGACCCCCAGGTGTGGCTGTGCTCACCTGAAAGCTGTGAGCTCCACCTTCCCATGGTCACTGCTCACCAGCTCGGGGATGAGGGCCAGATGGGACACCTGCGTGGCTGCCCAGCCAAACTGGAAGATGACAATGAAGGGGAGGTAGTAGATGAAGGCTGCCCACTGTGGAGTGCTCTCCCTGCAGGCCAGGCAGGGGCTGAAGACAAAGGGAAAGGACACGAGGACACAGGTGGTGCCTGTGGAGAGAGTGGAGCAGTGAGATGCTGCACACCTAGCTGGGACTCCAATGTTACACAGACAGCCCTCTCCAGGACAGGTTCTACCCCAGAGCTGGGGAGGGAGGTGGGCCCCTTCCCCAACCAGATGAGACACGTGGAGCTCCAGACGCCCCCTCAGCCTGTCTGGCACAGGGAATGTCCTTCCCTCTGGCACCCAGCACACACACACACTCTCCAGTCAAGGTCCTTCCCCAGCACAGCACTGGCACTGCTCTGTCCTCCCAAGACATCATGACAGACCCTCAGTGTCACACCCATAGACTCCAAGAAGTTCTCACTGTCCCCAGGTGCAGACAACCAGTCAGGTAACCCCTCCCTGCTGCCTGCCCATGGTGATATTGTACCCCTAGGCTGGGAGGGCTCTGGTGTCCCATGGGCACTGGCACTCCGTGTGCCTCCATGTCCCCTCTGGGGCTGGCAGAGTAGGGCTGGCAGAGAGAGCCATGCTTCTGCCACAACTCAGACATCACCTGAAGCATGACAGGATGACACAGAGCCATGGGGGCTCTGGGAAGGCCCTGCTGAGTCAGGGACACCAGAGCCAGGCTCCTCTGGGACACAGCCTGGGGACACTGCCATGTAGGGATCCTGCGTGGGGCCAGCCTGGCCTCTCCCTCCCCTTTCCCAAAGTTAGAGAGCCTATCTGCCAAGTGGCTTCATAGACCCCCAGAGCCTGGTGCCTGTCCCATGTCCCCCCCATAGTGTCCTACATGTCCCCAGCTTTACTGCATGCTGAAGAAGAGCTGTTCCTACACCTGAGGGGAACCTGCTTTGCCAGGTCCCCAAGGTACCCTCTCCACTTTGCAAGAACCTCTCTTCCTCATGACTGACTCCTCTTCCTCCCATCCACAAAGGGGAATTCCTCCTCCTCCTCCTTGCTCCCACACAGTACAGCTATGCAGGTAAGGGCAAAAGCAAGGGCAAAGCCAAGAGCAGCAGTGACAATCCCAGCCCAGCCCCACTCAACCCACCAAGGAGTGCTGGGTCTCCACACTGGCTCACAGTCAGCTTTGGTGCTCCAGCTCTGAAGGACAGGGGACTAAGGCACATGTGGTGCCTGTGCCCCAGGCAAACCACAGGCATAGGAAGGTCCAGGAAGGCTCAAACCAGCCCAGATCCTCTGTTCCTTGGGTTTCAACTGGGACCAGATGAGGCATGAGGGTCCCAGCGCCCCACAGGGTCAGGCTCTGCAACCCTGTGAGGACTGAGGGCTCCCAGGGGAATGCTGGGGCAGGAGCTGTGGGACTCAGCTGCTGCAGCCTTCAGGCTGCTCCTGTGCCCATCTGTGAGCCATCGCCACCAGCACAATCACAAGAATGTCACCTCCTCCTCGTGGCCCCCTGGGATAGGCAGTGTCCAGCACCGGGGTCACCCCGCTGGCCACTCCATGGAGCTGTGCCCACCTGGCACAGGGCTGCACCCCAATACCCATGTTCCCCAAGTGCCCAGGAGTGAGTGCACTGAGTCAGAGGGGTCCAGGGGACCCCCTGCTCCCCCAAGCGGGGCCACGGGAGCCCCTCCCAAGACCATTCTGCCCACCCCTGCAGAACCGCTGGGCAGGCAAAGGCACAGGTTCTCTCATCTCTGGACCCACGGGGCAGGATAATCAGAATGTCAGGCTGCTGGAGAAAGTCAGGCTGTTCCGCACAGTCGCCTGGGGCAGGGATTTTGGGACAGCTTTACCAGACAGGCTGAGACAGGCAGCAAAGAGACGCTTTCTCTTCCTCCCCACTGCGTCAGGAAGCTGGACCCCATAAAAGAGCTGATGAGCAGGCAGGGACACCCGGGACCGCCTGTGGGGACACCCGGAACCGTGGCTTTGGTGGGAAGATGCCACTGATATCAACTCGTGATGTCTCCCTCGCCCTGAGGCTGTGGTTTCACAACATTTCCTTTGATCTAAGCATGAGTTTGCCACGGACGAGACAGCCCGCTCTCACACAAACCCCCTCGCTGCAGCGTGATCAAGGGAGCCGAGCGGCCCCAGCACAGCTCACTCTGTGGTCAGCCAGGGTGGGTACCGGAGGAGCCCCCGCCTTGGGAATATCCCACGCTCCAGCCTGGAAAACAGCCGAGATCCCTGCTGCAGCCTGCCCTGGGCTGTGCTCTGCTCCCTGCAGCCCCTGTGCAAGGCCTGAGTTAGGACTTCCCCTCTGTGCTCGCGGGGCAGCACCCGGCTGGAGCAGGGGGAGGAAACAGCTCCGGCCACTTCCCTAAATCTAGGGCGGCTGACACTGGGGCAGGGATGCAGCTGCCCCTTCAGCACTCTCCCTGACTCACCAAGCCAAGCTCCGGAGAGGTCAGACACCTTATCAGGCTGCCGTTGGGTTGCACAAAGTGTTGGTTGAGATAAATTTGGGATCAAGATAAGAGGACCCACACTGCAACTGTCCACCCTCCACCTAGATCTGCTCTGGCTGAGGCAGCACCCAGTTATTACCAAGGGTTGTTATCAGTGGCCATTTCTTCCACCAACTGCTCAGTCCCCAGCGCCACCTGAGCAGGATGTGCACCAGTCACAGAACCAAAGACCCCTCTCCAGGTCATGCTGTCCTCTCAGAGAAGGAACAAGGACTCCTATCTATGCCATGCTGTCCCCTCAAAGAGGGACCTTGATAGATGGGCCTCCACCAGGCCCTGCACTCCGTTGTGTTTTTTGACTCAGGGCACAATGCAAGACAAACCTGTCAACAATTCCCATGAGCCAGAGCCTCCAGTGCATCCCATGGCTGTACCCCACTGCTGGCCCCCAGAGTGCACAGACCCAGCACAGCCAAGAGCCCCATGCCACAGGATCCCCCCCACTGGGGACACTGAGCTGCTCAGGAAGCACCTGGGCTTTTGGGAAAGCCCAGACTTTACTACTGGTCTTGGTTTTGCTGCAGCTCCAAGGTTTGAGCATGTGGCTCTCACCCCAGCTTGCTGCCACCCACACACACAAAGCCCAAGGGACAGCAGAGAGTCCCCCGGGGTGGGATGGTGCCCAGACAGGACAGGGATACCATGTATAGGTGCCCCTTCCCCATCCAGGCTCAGCATCCCACTGTCCTCTACACATGGAGAAGCTCTGTCCCCACCTCGCTGCTGCAGGCAATCCCAGAAAGGCACCTCCCAGGCTGTCCCCTCTTCACAAGGCACCCCCAGACCCATCTCCTGTCACCCAGGGCACTGCCAACACACCACAGCCCCTTCACCCTCCACAGGGCACCCCAAAAGCCCCCAGGGCAGTCCTCCCTTCCATGGAGGAGCTGCTCCCTTCCATCCCAGGGCACACAATTCTGCTCTCCCCTGGACTGCTCCTCTCCAGCTGAAGGAACCCTGTCCCCACCTCACTGCCACATGATGGTCCCACATCTTCAGGGAGACCTCCATGCCACAAGACACCCCGGTTCCTCCCTGCTCCAGGGAACCCCCCAAGGCTGATCCCCTAAGCCAGAAAAGCACCCTTGGCCTTGTTCCCCTTCTTCCAGGGCACCCCAGAAAGGTACCCTGGGGTTGATCCTGTACCCCAGAGAGGCTCCTCTAGGGCCACCCATATCCACACAGGGCTCTCCAGCAGAGTATCCCCCCACCCACGCCCCACCAGCAGAGCTGCTTGGGGACAAATCCTTCCACCCAGCATCCCCCACTGTCTTCCACCCTGGAACCTAGAAAGGTTCCTCCAGGGTCATCTCTTTCTTCTTAGGGCATCCCAGAAAGGTTCCCCTGGGTAGCCCCCACTCAGGGCACCCCAGAAAGGTCTCCCCCCGGGGCCATCCTCTCCACTTAGAGCACTCCAGAAAGACTCTCCCAGGTGACCCCTAACCCAAAAACACCCAGAAACTCTCCCTCACAGCCATACTCCTCCCCTCTCCTATCCAAAGTCCCTCGGAGTTTGGATCCATCTCTTATCTTTGGCACCCAGCAATGTGTCCCACCCATGGCACCCCAGAAAGGCTCCCCATGGCCATTCATCTCCATCTGGGCCACCCCAGACAGGCTACCCTGGGGTCACCCATTTTCACTGGAGACACCTTGGATAGGTATCCTTGAGCCACCTCCTACCAGGCACCCCAGAAAGGTTCCCCGGCAAGTCCTTCAACACAGAATGACACAGCACCAAAAACAGGGGTGGCCGGGGCCACCTATCTCCACTTAGAGCATCCTAGAAGAGCTCTGGATGTCCTCCAACACAGACACGGCAGAAAGTCTACCCCGGGGCCATCCCTCTTCACTTGGAGCACCTCAGAAAGGATCTCAGAAAGGTGTCCCCCACCCAAAGCAGCCCAGCAAGGCCTCTCAGCGTCACCGCCCTCCACCCCGAGCACCCCACAAGGGCTCTCCCGGGGTCAGTCCTCTCCACCCAGCTCCCCCCATCAGAGCTCCCGGTCCCCCGCAACCTCCCGTCCAAGTGTCCCCGGTCCCTCCTGTCCCCCGCACCCACCGGCCAGGTGCCAGCCTTTCCTGCGCCCGCAGCGGCCGCAGCCGTGGGCCCGGTCGGCCTCGAAGCCGAGCAGAGGCGTGCAGAGCCCGTCGGCCGCCTGCCCGGCCAGGAGCAGCCCGCCGGCCGCGCCGTGCCCGTAGCCCAGCACGGCGTGCAGGAAGGGCAGCAGGTAGGTGAACCACAGCGCCGAGCACGCGTCGTTCAGGAAATGCCCGCACGCGAAGCTGAGCCGCGCCCGCAGCGGCAGCGCCGGGCCCGGGGACTGCGGGGGCTCCGCCATGGCCCGACCGGAGCCCGCGGGGACAGCGGCAGGACGGGCCCGCAGCGAGGCCCCGGCAGGGAATGGGAAGGGAGGGAGGGAATGGGAGGGGACAGGGACGGAGGAGGGAGGAGATGGCAGGGACAGGGAGGGACCGGCCGGGACCGGTGATCCCCCGCATCCCCCGGGGCCGCCGCGTCCTGGGCGGCGACAGCGGGGGGTGGGTGACACTGGCAGGGCGGGGGCGGGAGCGGGTGAGCGCCCAGTTACACCAGTGCTGTCCCCGTACCGATCCCAGGGACTCCACTGCTGTCACCACACTGCTCCCAGACACATCACAGCTGCCCTCACGCCGTTCCCAGTCACACCAGCAGTGGCCCTGTACTGCTCCCAGTCACACCAGTGCCACGACACTGCTCCAGTCACACCAGTGCTGTCCCCATACTGCTCCCAGTCANCTCTGGATGTCCTCCAACACAGACACGGCAGAAAGTCTACCCCGGGGCCATCCCTCTTCACTTGGAGCACCTCAGAAAGGATCTCAGAAAGGTGTCCCCCACCCAAAGCAGCCCAGCAAGGCCTCTCAGTGTCACCGCCCTCCACCCCGAGCACCCCACAAGGGCTCTCCCGGGGTCAGCCCTCTCCACCCAGCTCCCCCCATCTGAGCTCCCGGTCCCCCGCACCCCCCGTCCAAGTGTCCCCGGTCCCTCCTGTCCCCCGCACCCACCGGCCAGGTGCCAGCCTTTCCTGCGCCCGCAGCGGCCGCAGCCGTGGGCCCGGTCGGCCTCGAAGCCGAGCAGAGGCGTGCAGAGCCCGTCGGCCGCCTGCCCGGCCAGGAGCAGCCCGCCGGCCGCGCCGTGCCCGTAGCCCAGCACGGCGTGCAGGAAGGGCAGCAGGTAGGTGAACCACAGCGCCGAGCACGCGTCGTTCAGGAAATGCCCGCACGCGAAGCTGAGCCGCGCCCGCAGCGGCAGCGCCGGGCCCGGGGACTGCGGGGGCTCCGCCATGGCCCGACCGGAGCCCGCGGGGACAGCGGCAGGACGGGCCCGCAGCGAGGCCCCGGCAGGGAATGGGAAGGGAGGGAGGGAATGGGAGGGGACAGGGACGGAGGAGGGAGGAGATGGCAGGGACAGGGAGGGACCGGCCGGGACCGGTGATCCCCCGCATCCCCCGGGGCCGCCGCGTCCTGGGCGGCGACAGCGGGGGGTGGGTGACACTGGCAGGGCGGGGGCGGGAGCGGGTGAGCGCCCAGTTACACCAGTGCTGTCCCCGTACCGATCCCAGGGACTCCACTGCTGTCACCACACTGCTCCCAGACACATCACAGCTGCCCCCACACCGTTCCCAGTCACACCAGCAGTGGCCCTGTACTGCTCCCAGCCACACCAGTGCCACGACACTGCTCCAGTCACACCAGTGCTGTCCCCATACTGCTCCCAGTCACACCAGTGCCACGACACTGCTCCAGTCACACCAGTGCTGTCCCCATACTGCTCCCAGTCACACCAGTGCCACGACACTGCTCCAGTCACACCAGTGCTGTCCCCATACTGCTCCCAGTCACACCGGTAATGTCCCCACACTGCTCTTAGTTGCACCAGGATTATCCCCGCATTGCTCTCAGTCACACCAGTAATGGCCCTGTACTGCTCCCAGTCACACCAGTGCTGCCTGTAGCAACCCCATTATGCACACAAGGGAATGTCCCAGTCACTCCAGTACCCCCACGCTGCTCCCAGTGATCTCAGTACCCATCCTAGCAAGGGGATGGTCTCCATGCTGCCAGTAGGCACCCCAGAATTCCACTGACACCAGTATACCCTCATTGTTCCCAGTAACCCCAGTATTGGAGTGAGGGGTCCCCATGATGCCTGCAGTTGCCTGAGTTCCAGTGATCCCAGTACACCATCACACTGCTCCCAGTCACCCCAATATCCTGGTATGCACCAAGTGGGGAGTGTCAGACTACAGGAGTGAGGGTACAAGAATTGTGGGCACTGGAACCAGTCAGATGGGAGTCACTAGGATGCTGGGATGACTACTGATGTCATGGGGACCCCCTGCTTGGGTGGGCACTGGGGTTAGTAGGGGTCGTGTACGGGTACTGTGGTGTCTGGGACCTTCTAGGTCATAACGTGTCTGGGACCATTATGGGCCCTACTGGGGTGGCTGGGGACAGTGTTGAGGTGTACTGGGGTCACTGGGACTCTGGGGTGGCTGTTGGAATTGTGGGACACCCACTCTTAGGTGAATACTGGTGTCACTGGGAGTAGTGTGGGCTTACTTGGGCGACTGGGAGTAGGTACTGGTGTGACGGGGACCAGTATGAGCAGTACTGGGAGCACTGAGACCCTCTGGAGAGGAGCATTAGGATCACTGGGACTCTGTGGTGACTACAGGCATTATGGGGATTCCCAACTGTGTGAATACTGGAGATGCTGGGAGCAGACTGGAGGTCGTGGGCGACCTTCCCTTGTGTATTTAATGGAGTCACTGGGACCAGTATGGGCTGTACAGGCGTGACAGGAGTGTTGGGGGAGTACTGAGGTCACTGGGACTCTGGGATAAGTACTGGTGTCATTGGTAGCCCCTGCTGGGTGGGTACTGGGCCTGTGGGGAGCGGCGAGGGAGGGTAGCTGGATCAGTGGATGAGCCCTGAGGTGGGCACTGAGGTTACCGGGAGCGACGGGAAGATACTGGTGTCACTGGAATGGGACGGCAGCGGTGGGACGCCGCCATGCTGATGCCCCTTTAAGGCGCTACCCACAGCGGGCCATTAGAGGTGCGTCCCCACCTCTTTGTCGTTGCCCCTTTAAGGTGCTGCCCTCTCCACAACACTTCCTCGTCCCCACGGTGGCAGCTGATTGGTCGGGCCGCCAGCCGCGCGCGC
>VZTB01016722.1:507966-531878 GCA_013397245.1 Thryothorus ludovicianus | reverse complement strand
GCAGTATTACGGGGATTTACCTGTGGGGGCTGTTATGGGTCGCAAGGGAGGGAGGTTTGTGCAGGGGAGGGCTCAGAAGATGCTGAGGATCGCGGGTGGGAGGGGGCCTAAGAGTTCGATGGCACCCCCAGGGTGGAGGTGGGTCAGGGAATGGCCTGGATCTTGTGCCAGGATTCTAGAAGCTGTGGGAGGTGGAGAGGCCAGTAAGGGGCTGGTTGGGGAGGAGATGCCATTTGGGGAGGAGTCCTATGGTTTCCCCACGAGGGAGACACCTCCAAGGGGGGTTTTGGCAGGGGGACCCCAGTGGGGACCCGGCCCAATGACAGTGCCGGCCGTGTTCTCTCACAGGGTGCTGACCGAGACCCCTGCCCATGGCCCACAGCACCAAGCAGCCGCCTGCCGCCCTGCTGTAAGTGCCACCACCTGCCACAACCTCCTCTGGCCACCCTGTTCTGTGTCCATGCCCCTGGTGAAAGAGCAGCAGAAACTTACCCCCTTCCAACCCTTAGGGATGGTCTGTGTGTGCAGGGGAGGGATTGTGCCACTCTGCTTTGCACTACTGGGGCAATCTCACCTCCAGTGCTGGGGCACTTTGGGCACCACAAGATCAGAAGGATCCAAAGCTGTTGGAGAGTGTCCAAAGGAGGAACACGGAGCTGGGGAAGGCTCTGAGGAACAGCTGAGGGCACTTGGCTCGTTCAGCTGGAGCACAGGAGGCTGAGGGGAGGCTCCTCGGGTGCTGCAGCTCCTCCCCAGGGGAGGCAGAGGGGCAGGGGCTGAGCTCTGCTCTGGGACAGGAGCCCAGGAAGGGCTGGAGCTGTGTCAGGGCTTGGGATGGAGCTCAGGGAAAGGTTCTTCCCCCCGAGGGTGCTGGGCCCTGCCCAGGCTGCCCAGGGAATGGTCCCAGCCCCGAGGCTGCCAGAGCTCCAGGAGCCTTTGGACACCTTTGGGTGCCAGGGATGCCCGGGGTGGGATTGTTGGGGGAGTCTGTGCAGGGACAGGGGCTGGACTGGATGGTCCCTGAGGATCCCTCTCAGCTCAGGATGGTCCAGGATTCTGTGATACTCAGCATCTTGGGAGATCAGAATCAGCAAGGGCTGAATTCCTGTGAGATTTGTGCTGTGCTGAGTTGACCTTGGCCCTCCTGACACGAGGGGCTTGCGGTTGGGGAAGTGCCTCAGAGGTGGAAGGAGGTGAACGCCAGACCAAAGTGGCTGAGGAGGAATCTTGCCTGAGATAACTTTACTTTTTAAAGCATCCTTAGGCATTCGAAGAATCTGGATCACAAGGGGGGAGGGTGATCCATCTGGAGCTGAAGGGTGTTGGTGTGTTACTGGCAAACTTAATGATGCTATGGACGTCACTGAGAACATGAGCTGATAAAGCCAAAGTCTGGCCGTGACCCTGCACAGTCTTGGAGGGTTCTTTTTCTCCAGGAACTGGAAGAAGAGGTGGTCTCACACCTTCCTGTAGGGTTTTTTGTCAATGTGGGCATGTAGGGCACTGGCTGGGCTCTGATCCTGGTGGAGGGACTTGTCCCACTTTGTCTACAAGGGCCAGCAGTAGGCCCTGTGCTAGGGGCTTGCAGAATGGGCCCCCTAAATGAACTGCAAGGATGATTTGTCTGGGTGATAAATGGGTAGCGATAGCTTGGGGTCTCTGCAGGGATCGGGGTTTTCTCCAAGTACATGTTGTGGCAAACACAAGGGGAATTCCAAGGTACATCTTGAGCAGGTTGGGATTGCTGTGGCTTTTGGTACATGTCTGTGCTGAGGCATGTGTTGGGCTCTGGGCTGGTTCCCAAGTCTTGGGACCTGGCTGGAACCCAAGTGAGTATCATTTAGTGATACTCAGGAGCCCTTTGTGGCTCTCGGAGGTAGTGAGGACATTTCCAGCAGAGCAGGAGCTAGCTTAAGGACCAGGGGTGTGAATGGAACAGGGCTGGGAGATGGAACCAACAGGAGGAGGTGCCGGGGGAGCTTGGGGAGTCCCAGGGTGATGCTGTGGTGGGACACGGAGGCTCTGCCCATCCAGTGTGGGACATGCGGGTGCTCAGTGGGGCAGGCAGGCTCTGCCCAAAGCAGCTGCTGATCCATAAAGCTGTGCCAGTGACCTGGGGAGTGGGGCTGGGACCTATGGTGCAGCTGCTCGAGGTGTCGGGGACATGTCACAGATGGCACAAACCTGCTGCGGAGGTTGTGGCCAGAGCGGGTCAAGTTGGCGCCCTGCCCCCACCCTCTGCCTCCAGGGTTCCTTGGGTGTGGGTGATGCTTCCAGGTGGTGCCCCTGGCACCAGGATCCAAGCCCCTGTGGCTCCTCCTCCCTTGCAGAGTCCCTTGGGACTCCCCACCAAGGTGTGTCCTCAGCCCAGGTGAAAGGCAAGGATGTGACTGTCAATGTTACCTGACCCCAAGAGCCAATCCCCATCCAAATGTTCCTGATTAGTCACAGGGCTGCGACCAGTCAGGGCAGCTTTAGTGTGCAGGGCTCAGCTTCAGTGCTGCTCAGCTGGTGCTGGACTCTGCTTCAGTGCCATCACTCTGCTGTAGCCTCCCCTCATGAGAGCGAGGGCTCCATGGCTGGTGCTGGGTTTAGGGCTGTTTGAGTCAGGGAATTTGGGGAATCTGGTGAGTGCGAGGTCATACTGCTGGGGAATGTGTCACTGTTGGTCCCCATGGCGTCCCAGCCCCCTGTAATAGTGCTCTCTGGCTGCAGACATGCCACGGGCAAGGCTCAGCATGGGAATTTCCTGGTGGCCATCAAACAGGAGAAGGGAGAGTCGGCACGGGTGGGCAGCGAGAAGCCGGAGGAGGAGGTGAGTCCCAGAGCCCATGTCCTTTCTCACACGATCCCTGGGAGTGGGGCCCAAGGTGCCCAGCCTGGGGCTGTGCCTGCCCCTCTGCTTCCCCTGCACCAGCCCACATGAGTCTGTGGCTGTGAGCCAAGGAAGGGTTCAGACTTTGCCTTGAGGGCTGTGTGGCCCAGGTGGGCCTGGGGGCTGCTCCCCTGTCCCACTGATGTTATGGCTCTGATCTCTGATGGGCTGTCCCTTCCCCATGGGTGCCAGCCGGTGAAGAAGAGGGGCTGGCCCAAGGGCAAGAAGAGGAAGAAGATCCTTCCCAACGGCCCCAAAGCCCCTGTGACGGGCTACGTGCGCTTCCTGAATGAGCGGCGTGAGCAGATCCGCACACAGCACCCTGACCTGCCCTTCCCGGAGATCACAAAGATGTTGGGAGCAGAATGGAGCAAACTGCAGCTCTCGGAGAAGCAGGTACTGTTCCCCAGGGGAGACTCCAGAAGGCTGAGCAGCTTCAGAGCCTGCTCCCCAAACTCCTGAGCTTGCTTTAGGAAAGCTGCTGGGCCCAGTGCTGGGGTGTGGGAGCTGGGCAGGGAGAGGTCAGCTGCTCCTGGGAGCCTGGGTTGTGTCAGGCTGAGGCCCCTCTGTGACCTGCCACAGCGGTACCTGGACGAAGCAGAGCGGGAGAAGCAGCAGTACATGAAGGAGCTGCGGGAATACCAGCAGTCAGAGGCCTACAAAATGTGCACAGAGAAGATCCAGGAGAAAAAGATCAAAAAAGGTGGGTTGTGGAAGCAATGGCTGCCAGGATCCAACCAGGTGCTGCCAGAGCCCTTGGGGACATGAGGCTGGCCCCTGGGGTGACCTCCTTCCTCCCCTGCAGAGGACGTGGGTGCGGTGGCTGTGAACACCCTGCTCAATGGGCACCCACACAAGGTAAGGCCCTGTTAGATCTGCTTGTGTGTGGGGAAACTGAGGCATGTCACATTGCTGGACTGGCTGCAGGTGTGGGTGGGCAGCGGTTCTGGGGCTGTGAGTCCCAGGTTCCTGGAGGGGTTAGGAGGCAGAGCATAGCTGTCCTCCCTCCCTGCTTGCCAGGCAGGTCCAGCCCTTACCCTGTCCTGGTGCCCTCATCAGCCCAGCCCCAAGGTGTTGGGGTCCCCTCTGGTAGGCTCAGCCCTCCCTCTTGTCCCTCAGGCTGGCGAGTGCAGCGACACCTTCTCCACCTTCGATGTACCCATCTTCACTGAGGAATTCTTGGACCAAAATAAGGGTAGGGGCTGTGGGGGGTACTTGGTAAGCCCATATGGAGGGACCAGGTCCTGGCTGGAGCTGCTTGAAAGAGCCGTGTGTGGGACAGGGTTTGGGTTTGGAGTGAGGGGGGCCGGGATCTGTCCCCATGGACACGGTGCTGTCCTGGCAGCCCGGGAGGCCGAGCTGCGGCGCCTGCGCAAGATGAACACGGAGTTTGAGGAGCAGAATGCCATCCTGCAGAAGCACACAGAGAGCATGAACTGCGCCAAGGAGAAGCTGGAGCAGGAGCTGGCGCAGGAGGAGCGGCAGACCCTGGCCCTGCAGCAGCAGCTCCAGTCCGTGCGGCAGGCCCTCACTGCCAGTTTTGCCTCCCTCCCCATCCCCGGTGAGTTGCGAGCAGCCATGGGGGCCCCCTGCCTGCTGGGACCCTGCCTGGGCAGAGGGACCCTGAGGGGTCCCCCCATCCCATACAGGGGAGCACTGTAGGCAGTGGGGTGTTGGTAAGTGCCCATCTGCTGCTGGGGTGGGATCCTGCAGCACTTGGGGAGCTTCCCAGAAAGCTCAGGGATGTGACAGTGTGCTGACTTCCCTGTCCTGGGACAGGACAGGCTGGGATCCCTCCTTCTCTGGAGCAACAGTCACAGCTGCACCCCAGATTGGCCCAAATCTGTGTGTTCCTGGGCTTGTGCCACTGCACGAGGTGGCATCTGGTGCTGGTGTCCATTCTGCAGTCCCCAGCGCATGGGCCGGGTTGGGTGGGAACCTGATGTCCCTGCTCACTGGGCTGTCGCCTCACAGGCACTGGGGAGACCCCCACACTGAGCACCCTGGACTTCTACATGGCCAAACTGCACAGTGCCATCGAGAGCAACCCCCTGCAGCATGAGCCGCTGGTGCTACGTGTCAAGGAGATCCTGTCCCGGATTGCCAGGTGAGTGCAGGGCTGGGTCCGTGGCAGAGGTGTCCTCATGGGACTACAGGGTTGAGCTCGAGCTGCTGGTGATGAGAGCTGAGCAGGGAAGATGTGGACAGAGATGGGTATGCAACTGCTCCAGGGAGCTGTGGGAGAGGGAAGCCCATCCCTGAATTGAGGAGATGTCCCCATGTCCAAAGATGCTGATCTGTTGGAGTAAGTCCAGGGAAGGCCACAGAAGTGCTCCAAGGGCTGGAGCCCCTCTGCTCTGGAGCCAGGCTGGGAGAGCTGGGGGTGCTCACCTGGAGAGGAGAAGACTCCAGGGAGAGCTCAGAGCCCCTGGCAGGGCCTAAAGGGGCTCCAGGAGAGCTGGAGAGGGACTGGGGACAAGGCATGGAGAGACAGGGCCCAGGGAATGGCTCCCACTGCCAGAGGGCAGGGCTGGATGGGATATTGGGCAGGAATTGTTCCCTGGGAGGGTGGGCAGGCCCTGGCACAGGGTGCCCAGAGCAGCTGTGGCTGCCCCTGGATCCCTGGCAGTGTCCAAGGCCAGGCTGGACACTGGGGCTTGAAGCAACCTGGAAGGGTATCCCTGCCCATGGCAGAGGGAGGAGCTGGGTGAACTTTAGGGTCTTTCCAGTCCAAACCATTGTGGGATTCTGTGACTCAGCTGTGCTTTTCTCCCTCCTCAGTGAACATTTGTGAGAGGACCAGTCCTTCCAGACCCTGGGCCTGGCTGGACCCCGGGCCTGTCCCTTGGATCTCACTCCCCCTGCCCCTTGCACCTTCCTGCAGCTGGGACGCCCCAGCCCTGATGGCCCAACCCATGGCTGCACCAGCTCCAGGGACCTTGAGCTTCAGGGGACAAGCGGTGACAGGGCTGAGAGCCCAGCTGGGGCAGTGGTGGGAAAGGGTCAGCATTGCTGTGAGCACCTCTGGCACCCCCCTGGGGCCCCCAGCCCTGCCTTGCCAACCAGGGGCTCCTCGAAGCCTGACTGGGGCAGGGGAAGTCCTGGTGGCTTCGGGCCTGGAGTGAACCAGGGCAGTGGGGATGGGGGGCAGTGGGGGGTGACCAGGACCCTCTTGGTCCTGGTGCTGCCTTCTGTCCCCATGCCAGCTTGGGACCGCCTTGGTCCCATCTCAACAAAGGCGAGGGCATCTCCTTCCCGCCACCTGCTTCAGCTTTTATTTAATGGGTGCCTTCATCCCCTGCCCTTGTCACCCTGCTTGGCTCCCCTTCTTCCCCTCCATATCTGGGACCAGGCAGCAAGCTCCTGAAAGCAATAAAACTCTTCAGGCCAGAGGAAGCTGGAACTGACCCTCCTCCTGGGGCAGGGAGCAGGGGAGACCTGGGACTGATCCCCTCCCATGGTGAGGACCCCTGGAAGAGGGGAGCTGGGACCCACCTGGTCCTGAGGTGGGGACTCCTGTAGCAGGGGAGCTGTGACTGGCTCCTTCCTGCTTGCAGGGACCCTGGGTGTGCTGCACTGGCTTTTGCCTCCTGCCCCTTTTGCCTGAGCCCCCCTGCTCTTGTGGGACCACTGTGCTGGCAACCAGGGTTGGGGTTGGTGTCCTCAGGACTGCCTGTCATTAATCTCAGACTGTAATTAGAGAGTGTCTTATTTTCTTACTTAGGGATACATGGGCCTGGCCCTGGGCCTGGGTCTGATGGGGTCTGGGTTGTTCCCTCACTTGCCAGGCCTATGCTGTGCATCTATCATTTGCCATCTCCTGGTGCCCCTGGGCTGGGGATGGAGATGGGAGCAAATAAATGTGGGAGAAAACCACTCTGGCTCCTGTGTATTTGTGATCAGTGGGAGCTCTGGAGCCTATCCTGGGGTTGTTGGGGTGGATCTGTGGGTGACAGGCCTGAGCCCATCACTGCAGCCCCCAGGCCCAGCTGGGGAGGATGTGATGGTGCTGGCTCTGGACCGGCTGCTCTCCCACCTCCAGCCTGGCTGGGGCTCTTGCTACGTGGCAGAGCTCAACCGATCCCTGCCGGTGACCTGTGCCACCGGCTCAGGTTCCCGGGTGCGGGGATCACCTTACTGCCGGCGGGGAGCCAGCCCCATCCATTATTCAGCAGTGCCGCAGGGATGCAGCGGGCGGGCAGGCACAGCCAGCAGCCCCCCGAGAGCGGCCCCATGGAGAACGGCGTGGGGCAGGAGCCGGGGACCCCCGAGCCGCCCGGCCCCGCAGCCCCCCGCGCTCCCCGCGCCCGCCCCAGGCTGGTGTTCCACACGCAGCTGGCCCACGGCAGCCCCACGGAGCGCATCGAGGGCTTCACCAACGTCAAGGAGCTCTACGCCAAAATCGCCGAGGTCTTCGACATCTCGCCCACTGAGGTGAGGGGCTGCGGCCTGGGGAGGGCTCTTTGTGCCCCAGGCAGGGACACCCACCCTGTGGCACTGTCTGTGACCTGTGCTCCTACAAGTCCCCAGATGCTTGCAAATGTAGTCCCCAGAATTTTCTGGAAGAGTTTTATGGCCTCAGGGTTGTATCAGCTCCTCTGGGGAGGGCCTGGGGGCTCTGTGCCTCAGTTTCCTCCCTGTATATAGGCAGGGAGCTGTGGCTGCCGGTTCCCTGGCTGATTCCTGCTGCCTGGAGCTGAGGGAAGGTGCACAGGGATGGGACAATGCAGGGTCCCCAGGCAGGCTGGGGATCCCTGGGCCCCTCTGTTCTAGCAGTGCCCAGATCTGACCGAGTCCCCTTGAGCTGGCCGTGGCTCCCCTGACACCTCTTGCCCTACTGGGACATTCCCAGTCCCTGCTGATGGGGTTCCCCGGGGCAGATCCTCTTCTGCACGCTCAACACGCACAAAGTGGACATGCAGAAGCTGCTGGGGGGACAGATTGGCCTGGAGGATTTCATCTTCGCCCACGTCCGGGGTGAGACCAAAGAGGTGGAGGTGACCAAGACAGAGGACGCGCTTGGCCTCACCATCACAGACAACGGGGCCGGCTATGCCTTCATCAAGGTGAACCCCCGGGGACCACGCTGGGGCTGGGGCAGCCCTGGGGATTGTGGCCATGCAGGTGACATCCCCCATGCATCCCCTCCCTGAGTCCCCACATCAGTCCTTCCCTGGGTCCACCCTGGCCCTGGGGGTCTCCCCTACCATGGGGAGGTTTGGGAGGGCTTCCCTGCCTGACCTTGCTACCAAAGGGCATGGAACCACTGAGGTGGCTGTGTGTGGGTTGGGATGGGGGCTGTGTCTGACTGTCCCATTGCGCCATGTGGTTGCTGTGTCCCTGTCCCACCGTGGTCCCTAGAGGATCAAGGAGGGGAGCATCATCAACCGGCTGCAGACAGTGTGTGTGGGGGACAGCATTGAGGCCATCAACGACCACACCATCGTGGGCTGCCGGCACTACGAGGTGGCCCGGATGCTGCGGGAGCTGCCGCGAGCTCAGCCCTTCACCCTCCGCCTGGTCCAGCCCAAAAAGGCCTTTGGTGAGTTGGGAAGGTCCCCCTGCTCTTGCTGTGGGGACCCTGGAATCGTCTCCAGCCTCCTGTGGCCCTGCAACCCCTCTCCAGCGACCGAATGCCTCCCAAGGTTCACTGCCCTCTGTGTGTACCCCTCTGCACCCCCACTATGTGTGTCTGTACCCCACAGCCCTGGGGCACCCACACAGGGGTCCCCACACCTGCTTGTGTCCCCTTTGGGCACCCCCTTGCTCTGTGTGGGTTGTCTCAAGCATCCGTGAGCACCCCATAACCACGAGCATCCCCACCCCTGGGTGTCCCTGACACACCCCCCCCATCCCACACATGGCTCATCCTGCAGTGCCCCTGGAGGGCTGGGGCATGGCCAGGCAGTGAGCAGCGAGGGGCTGGGGTTGCCAGGTCTTGCCTGTGCCCTCACCCCCGACCCTGGGGCACAGACATGATCGGACAGCGGACACGGACCGGCAAATCCCCAGGCGAAGGCAAAGTGGCCAGCGGGAAGGAGACGCTGCGGCTGCGGACACAGGGTCCGGCCGTGCTGGAGGAGGGGGTAAGGCCCACCCCAAGCCCCCACCCCGAGCCTATGGCTGCTCACACTGTACCAGGGTGGGGATAAGCATTCCCATTCCCCCGGGTGCCCCTGTGCTGCCCAGCACTCACGCCCCGGGCGCCTCGCCCCCAGCCCAGCCTCTCCGAGGAAGAAGCTGCCCGGCGGGTGGACGATCTGCTGGAGAGTTACATGGGCATCCGCGACAGCGATCTGGGTGAGGAGGGGGCCTGGACTCTGACCCAGGGCTGCCTCTGCCCCTACCCCTACCGCTGACCTGGCCCTGTCCTCTTGACCTTCACCCTCACCTCAATCCTGCCTTAGCCCATGCCCTTTCCCCAGTCCTTGCTCTGACACAGCTTCTCCTCCTGACCCAGCTCTTGCCTCTTCCCCTGCCCCAGATCCTGCCCCAGTCCCTTCTCCTATCCCAGCCCCTCAGACTGGCCATGACCTCTCTCTTCTCCCCAACAGCCTCGACGATGGTGGAGGCAGCCAAGGGCAGCCCCAGTGTGGCCCAGCTTGCCCAAGGGCTGGACTCAGTGCTGGGAGAGTTTGCCTTTCCCCAGGAGTTTGTGGCCGAGGTGTGGGCAGCCGTCTGCCACCCCAAGGGGGATAAGGATTAGCTGAGGGGCAGGTGTTGCCCCTCACTTTTGTCCCTTCCCCAAGTCCCCACCTCATCCCCACCCCATCTGGGGCTGAGGTGCTGGTAGGGTTCCCCACTCTGCCCCCCACACCCTCCTGAGCAGCACCTAGATCTGTCCTTTGGTTTGGAGGGCAGAAGGCACCCAAAACCCCAACTTCCTGAGGATCCCCCTTGCACACTCTCCAAATGTGGTGGGCAGCAGATGTAGATCATTAAACAAGAGACTGGAGGAGAAAGGCTGTTGCTCTGTTAGCAGGGTGGATTCCCCCCAGGCACCCTCCCTGGGCCCCCCGGGTGGTCACCCCCAGTGGGCACCAAGAGCTGCACGAGCTGTGCTTTATTGAGGATGGGGAGGGGGAAAACAGCCCTGTGCTCCCAATAGCCCTTTGGGTATCGGGCTTGCAAGGGGGAAGCCCTGGATGCAGGTGATGAGGATCCACTGTTGGGGTGGGATGGGGATGGCTGTGTCCCCCTGCCTGGTGCCTGTCCCAGGGCTGCTACTGCAGGACGGAGCCAGCGGTGAGCTTGCGGGGCAGGGAGGGGGTGAGGGAGACGATGGAGGGCCGGGGGTGCAGCCGGGGGTACACACGCTGCAGCACGGCCCGGCGGAACAGGATGTAGACCCAGGGGTCCAGGATCTGGTTCCAGGTGACCATGCGGATGTAGATCAGCAGCATCTCCTGTGTGTCTGTGGGCAGCACCCGTGGCTGGCCAGGCAGGTGCTGCAGGACCCTCTGGACAATGAAGATCTGGGGGGAGAAGGGAACAAAGTGTCAGTGGAGGATCCATGAGCTGCTCCAGGGTGGGGAAGTGATGAAAGTTGAGGCACTGAGCCCCTTGGAGGTGTCCTGGCCCAGTTCGGGGCACTGGGGAGCACCTGCTCTGCCTGTCACCAGAGGCCAGCTTGGGGTGTAGAGAGGTGGCAGGGGGACACTGGCAGAGGACATCTTACCAAGGGGACACCTCCAGACCTGGGACCTCACTAGCAGGGACAGGGAGGGGACACAATGAAATCTAGGATCTCACTGTGAATGGTGGGGGACACCAAGCCCCTGGAGGGACACAGAGGGAGGTGGGGGGAACACATCAAGACTGAGGCCCCCACAAGGAGGAACAGGTGACACGAAGAGCCCCACAAGGAGGAACAGGGGGGACATGAAGACCCAGGAGGGACATGGAGGGGTGGTGAAGGGGCACACCGGGACAGAGGCCTCACCAAGAGGGGCATCCAGCAGATGGTGGCAATAATCATGATGCCCACGAGCTGCACCATCATCTCCACCTCGCTGTCGCGGCGCCGCTGCACTGACTCGCGGTCGTGGTAGACGCGGCAGAGCGTGACCACACTGACAGTGTTGAGGACAAAGGAGAGCAGCACAGAGACGATGCCCAGGAGTGCAAAGAGCAGGCAGAAGATGACATCGCCAGTGTCAGGCAGGAGGGTGAGGAAGCACCAGGAGCCAGGGAACTGCAGCGTGTACTGCCCCAGCCCGAGCACCGGCAGCAGTCCCAGCAAGCAGGAGAAGCCCCACACCAGCCCCACGATGGCCCAGGCACGGCGCTTGGAGAGGCTGGTGGAGCGGGAGAAGGGGCGGTTGATGCCCAAGAACCGCTCCCCAGCCATGGTGGCCCCCAGCAGCAGCGGGCACTGCCCAAAGAAGACCATGGAGAAGCCGAGGAAGTTGCAGAGGTGGCAGCCAGGGTCCACCTCGGCCCAGGAGAACTTGGTGAAGTGATAGGGGATGATGACCGAGGCCGTCACCAGCAGCCCCATGAAGTCTGTGACCACCAGCCCACAGAGGAAGATGAGGAAGGAGGAGCGGGCCTGGCTGGAGAGCTTGCGGGAGGAGCTGACCAGGACGCAGAGGGCAAAGAGGTTGGAACAGAGTCCGATGAGGCCGAAGGCTGTGGAGAACCAGGGTGAAGCGATGCTGTTCTGTGCACTGGCACGGCCATCGCTGGCATTGAACACCCCGAAGCACGAGTCCGCCTGCCCGGCCATGCTGCTGTTGGGGGGCTCCATGTCCTGCACCCCCTCCTGCTCCTTCCAGCAGCCTCAGGCACCCTCCTGGCTCTACTCCATGGCTGGAGCCCCCTGCCGCTGCCAGCACCAATCCTGCTTTGCCCTGCAGGGGGAACAGAGGGAATTTAGGGCTGTTCCCTGTGGCCAAGCCCACCCACCATGCATCCTGAGATACAAAGTCCTCTAGGGGCTGTGGAGGGAGACACCATGGTGGAACCCCAGCCCATGGAGAGGGACACCAGGATGGGCCCCAGGTGCAGCTGCAGTGGGTGCCAAGGGCTGCAGCCCTGAAGCTGCTGGGATTAACTGCTCCCGGTCATGAGCCACGTGGGGGCTGCAGCCACGAGGCTAAATCTCAGCACAGCAGGTGCTGGGGGAAACTCAGCATTGACAGCCTGACTCCCTCCTGCCCCAGAGGACAAAGCCAGAGATCCCTGGGCTATCACCCTCCATCACAGTGGGGGTCACACTCTGAAAGATGAAGGACAGAGTGGCTGCACCAGAGCAGGATCCTGGTTCATTGTGAAGATGTCCCATTCCTCCGGTGTGCTGGGGAAACCTGCGGTAGAGGTTTGAGGCTGTGCTGCAATCTTGGCACTGTTGCCAACCCACAGCCAGTGTGGGTGACAGATCTGTGGGACACAGATCCTTGCCAGGACCAGACCCATCCTCTCCTCCTGGGACCCATTTTTCCAGGCTGTGGGGGTTCTTGCCACTCCACCTGCCCCAGCCCACCACTCTCCTGGCTGACACAGTCCTCAGCCTAGTAGGCCCAGCAAAATGTCCAGTGGGATGCTCAGCCCTACCCCAACACCCCAACACAGCAAAGCCCCCACTGCAGTGCCCCTCCCTTGTGCAGTGTGGCACTGCCACCTGTCTTCTGTCACCAAGTTAAACCTCACACCAACTCTGATCATTGCCAGCCCTGGCCGTTGGTTCATCACTGCTCTGGCTCTGGGTCGCCTTGCCGTGTGCCTCACTCAGACACCCCTCAGCCACCAGCCCCTCTCTGGGTCCTGGTGCGAGGGTGGCCACAGGGCTGGGAGCCACTGCACACAGCCGAGGCCCTCACTGACCACACAGCCCAGCCGGGCTGGGATGGAGCCAGGCATTGCAACATCCTCTGGGGCCTCATCCCGCTGACACATGGGGTGAGGGTGCCGGCACCCACCCAGTGCAGCAACACCCTGCCTGTGCCTTGTCACCAGCTGTGTCACGGGACCCACAGCCCTGGGGAGTGGGGAAGGGGCCAGGATGGTGGTGGTGGCTCGTCCTCATCTCTCTCCTGTCCTGCAGTGGGAGGCTGAGGGAGCATGGTGGTGAATCACTGTGAGGGTGGGTCCGGCTTTTTCCATGAGCCAAGAGAGAAAACTTGCTGCTGTTTCTTCTCACTGGTCCCTGAGGGACTGTGCCAGCCCCAGAGGCGTCGGCCCTGCAGACACGTGCTGAGGCCTCAGCATGACTTTTAAGACCCTGAGGAGTTACCAGCCTTTCCCACGTCCTCTGAGAAGTGACAACATCACCCCTGCCCCACAGTGATGCCACACGAGTGCCTGGTGTGCCAGTCCCACTCCAGCTGTCCCTTGCCATGTGCCTGCCCACACTGTCAGGGTGCTGTTCCTAAACATGTTCCCCTTGTTCCAGGGTGCTCCCTCTGCTCACTGGGGTTCAAGAGCCCATGGGGAGATGCTGCCCTGCTGTCCCTGTTACCTGGGTACTCACAGCCAGGTGCTCTTGGCTGCCCGCTGGCTCACTGGGACAGGATATGACTCCTCCCTGGAGTGTCCAGTGCGGGGGGGTGGTGTCTCCTGGCAGTGGTACCTTGGCCAGGCAAGGTGGCAGCAGCCCCAGAAGCTCCAAATCCCACGATTACCTACACCCCCTCCCTGTCCTCCCTTCACCTCCTGCCCTGACACAACCACAACCTAGACCCTCATCCACTGCCCACTGTGGCCTGGACAGGGACCCTGCAGGTTTGGAGGACTGAGTTGGGCTCAGGGGCTGAGCAGCTGGGACCCCCCTCCCGTGCCTCAGCTGGGCACAGCACTTAGAGGGAATCAAATATTTACAAGGGGCCACTTAGCTGCAGGGCTGGTAGTGAGGGAACCCCTGCTGTGCCAGGATACACCAGTGGTGCCTCTGGCTTGGGGTTCTGGACCCAGCAAAATGGATATGCCATAGGAGCAAGGGTTTGGCAAGGGGTGTTGGGGTAAAATCCCAGAGGAGAGGAGCTAGCTCTGAAATATTCAGCAGTGGCGTGTGGGGGACTGGCGCAGGCATTAAGGGGGCTCCTGGCAGCACCTGAGCCCACAGGTTTGGGGCAGATGTACCAAGGCTGCCCTGCCTCTGCTGGGCACTGCTTCCTTCCCTGGCCACATCCGAGAGGAGTGAGGGAATGGCAGATGGGGAGTGAGGGAGACTGCTCCTTATCAGCTTCTGCTTCAGCCCATTGCTTCCCCAGGCTTCCCCAGGCAGGACCGGGCATGGGCACTGGACAGGGCTTGCAAGATCAGGCCAGGGTGGGGGCTGGGAGAGGCACCACACATCTGCAAAGGGACCCCCAAATCAGACAGCTGTGACTCCCCTCACACTCCATGTACCAGTACCCTCGACCTGGGGTCTGCCACTGGATGTGGTGCTTAGCCATGGGCAGTTGTGCAGAAGACGCTGCAGGGCGTTTGCATTTATCCCTCATCTGGCCAATCTCTGCTTACTGGACCTCGCCAGGACAATGACTTTCACTGCATGATCTCCTCTGTCTCCATAGCCTGATGCCCCTGGTGCAGGTGGTCCCATGGGACACTGTGTCACCTGTCAGGGATGGATGTGGCCCCACTGACACCTCCCTCCAGGCTGGGGCTCTGTGTTATCAAATTAGGTTGAGGTCATCAGCTGGGACAGGAAAGGCCACGGGGACTTTGCAGGGCATCAGTGCTCTTCCTTGGATGCACAAACATCACAAGGACCTGCTCCTGAAGAGGTTGGCCTGGCCTAGAGCAGGGACATCTCTAGGATACCCAGGACAGAGGACATTCCTAGGAAGCAGTGACACATAAGATGGTTCCTGCCAGGCGTGGTAAATGTCCTCGCTTGTCGCTGCTGCGGGGCCCAGGGCAGAGGTCCCCAACCTCTCGGTTGACTGGGAAACAATTGGCACTATCCCCATCCCAATCTCCAAGGCCCCAGAGCCGGGCAGGCGGTGGCTGGAGGATCAGCCCGGGTGTCCTGAGTGCAGAAGCTGGAGCTCAGCAGCCCTGGGGCACCAGGGCCCCTCGCCCCGCGGCTGCCCCCGCCCGCAGCGTCGCGGCATCTCGAGGGCTTCAAGGCTGCTGGGCCGCCCACTCCGACAGCCCGAAATAGATCCTTCCTTTCCCGGCCCTTTCCTGAGCCTTTCCTAGCTCTTCTCCGGCTCTTCCCAGAAGAGCCAGCAGCACATGGGGGTGGACGGCAGCAGGTGGGGGAACCCATCCCGGCGTGGGAGCTCTGAATGCAAATTCTGGTTCCGATGGGAAGCCGAAGATGTGCCCGTCACGGACCCTCGGTCCCGGGGACAGACAGACGGTGAGGGGAGCGGGTACACCATGTGTCCGTCCCCCACTACGGGGTCTCCGCTTCCCTTCCCCCGAAATCCACCCGATCCTCCTCGGGCTTGTGCGCGAACTCAGCGGCTGAGCCGGCCGGGAGCGCTCCGAGAGCCGTGGGAGCCCCTGGAGCCGCGGCCGTCCTACACAGCCCCAAGAGCCCCGCACAGCCGCTCCGTCCGTCCCAAGCCTGCAGTCTGTTCGCCCATCCCAGTCTCTGTCTGTCCACCCCGGTCTCTCTGTCCGTCCATCCCAGCCTTCTGGGCTCTTTGTCCTTCACAGCCCCTTTGGCCGCGTATCTCTCGCACCCCTCCAACGCCTCCCTTCCCGCGCAGACCCGAGCCCTACCTCGCTGCCGGCGGGACCCACCCGGCTCGGCTCCGCTCAGCCCGGCTCGATTCAGCTCCGCGGCCGAGAGAGGGAAGGGGGAAGGGCCGGATTCGCCGCGCCCCCCGGAACCGGCCCCGTCCCTCTCCGCTCCCTCCCTGCTCGGGACGGGCCTCCAGGCGGGGGTCATCCTCCGGCCCCATCGCCCTCGGCCCAGGCGGGGCCGCCCCGGCGACCCCACAGCTGCCCCCCAGTGCCGGCTCCCAAAGCCCCCCAGGCAGAGGCACCCGCGGCCGGGTCTGTGTCAGGGCTGGGCTCCCGCCCCGTTACTCACTTGTTTACTCTAGCGAGTCCCTGCCCGGGCGGGCTTGAGGCCAGGGGGTCCGGCCGTGCCGCCCCCTCCAGCGGGTCCCCCACCGCAGTGGGGTCCAGCAGAAGGGGCGTCCCCGCCAAGCCCCGCAGCGAGGCCAGGACCCGAGGAGGGAGAGGCAGCTGCGGCTCCAGGCGCTGGGGTGGCCGAGGGCCAGGGTCCCTGGGTGCTCCCGCAGCCCCGGCCGTCCCTGCCCTAAGGGGCATTCGCCTCCCGGGGGTTTTCCGAGCCCGGCAGCTCCGAGCTCGGGATGTCGCTGCGCCGTCCAAACCCAAGACCAGCTGGGGTGGCACGTCCCCAGGCAGAGTCCCCTGCCATGGTCTCAGGACGCGACAGCCTCCGTTTCTTCAGAGGAGGACAGAGCTCGGCTCTGGCCGCGGCGTCTCCGTCAGCTCCGAAGAGATGGGAGCGCCTGAGCCCACGGGGGACGCGGGGACATCCCGTCAAGGCAAGTCAGGAGCACAGCGGCTCAGCGCTCAGGTGGATGCCCAGACAGGTTTTCCTGGCACTGGCTCGGCAGCGAGGGGCTGCAGAGCCCATAATTTCGCTATCCCTTGGTTTGGAGCAAAGATTGTCGCAGCGAAAGCACCGGCGGAAGGCAGGGCCAGCTCGCTGAGCCGGATCGCGGCTGGTCCTGTGTGCCGGGAGCGGGGGCGACCCCACCGCCAGCGAAACGCGCGGGGCTCGGCTGCCGCTGCTGTCCCGGGGAGGGCTGGGGTGTGCCCGGGAGCAGCTGCTCTCACGGATGATAGGACATGAGGCAGCTCCACCGACTGCCCCGCCCGGGCATGAGCGGCCGAGCTGCTGTGACCTCCTGCACGGCGCCCGCCTGCGCTGTGGCAGCTTCTCCCGAAAGAATGTGGACCGGGGAATGTGGGAAGATGTGGACCAGGGGCAGCACTGAGAGCAGCCACGTCAGGGAAAAGCCGTCAGGGGCTTCAGCTGAAGTCCCTGATCTGGCCCTGGCACATGCCCAGAGGCTGCAGCAGCTCTCGGGGTTTAGGCTCCTGTGCCTGATCAGCGACCCCATCCAGGGCCTGGTGTCCGACTAGCAGGGAAATGCAGTGCCTGGAAGAGGACATGGACCCTGTTCTGGCTGGAGATACAGTGGGCTGGGTTTGGACAAGCTCCCCCACCTCTGTGTGTGCCCAGGAAGGAAAGGGACGGGCTATGGGGAGGGAGGCTCTGCCTGGCAGCTGAGCAAGGGAGGGCACCAACCACCAGCTTTGAGGTTTGGGTGTTTTCCCCCCATTTCCTCCTCCCTGGCCAGGCCTTCACTCACTTCCTGCACTGAGCCCCAAAACCCCCTGCACAGGGAGCAGCTGGAAATAACTCACAGGAAGGAGGCCAGGGAATGTGTCCGGTGCAGCTGCTGGCCCTGGGGATGTCTGGCAGGATGGGGAGGGGTTACCCACGGGCAGGACCAAGGCAGTTGGGGGGCTCCACTCCCATCTGCCGGCAGGCCAAGCCCCACAGGTGTGGGTGGCCAGGGCAGGCATGGGAGCCTCCTGAGCACCAGCTCCTATTGATGGCTCTGGGGCTGGATCCTGCCAACAGAGCCAGTGGAGCCAGGAGCAGGACAAGGCAACTTCCCTGAGCCATGGGGCAGCCCCGAAGGCCTTGGAGGCCCCCACACAGCAGGGTTGGCTCTGTCCTAGAGCTGGGGGATCTGGGCCACTCCCTAAGTCCCTGCACCATGGGTCTGTACTGGGGAGAGGGTGGATGCAGGTAGGAAATGGCCTCTCAGTGAAGCCAGGGCAGAAGTCTCCTGTGCCCCTGGGCACTACTCACCAGCACCTCATCCTGCCTGCCTTAGTGGGCACATCCCAGGGTTTGGGGGCTTGTGGGGATGGAGCCATATGTGGGGTGATCCCAGAGGAATGTGGCTGTGCCTATGGTCATCATCTGCTGGGACCAACACCAGCGAGTCCCAGCTCACCCCTGAAGTGCCCCTAAGGCACCCAAAAGCTGTCTGAACATCACCAAAGGCCCTGAGGAACCACCACCTCATCAACAGGATACTGGGGAGAGAAGCTACTTCTTGCCCAGGGCAGGGAGAGCCTCACAGGCAGGGTGTGGGAGGGACTGAAGGCTCTGGAATCCGGATTTTCCCCTGTAAGGAAATATCCCAAGCAGCATCCCTCTCCTCTGCTCCACCAGAGAAGGCGCCTGGCAGCACTAAAGCCTCCCATGCCACAGCCAGAACTGAGGGATGTGGCGGTGCTCCCAGACTGGGGAAGCCAGATCCCAGGGGAGGACATGCCAGGAATGGGGCCCAGGGAAGTGTGAGGGGCCCCTGTATGAAGCAGGGCAGTGCTGGGTTGGTGAAGTCAAGGGCCCTGTGACTCCAGCTGAGGAGCAGCAGCTGGACTGGTCTGGCACTGGTAAGGGATTGGGAGGGGGGCTGGACTGGTGCAAGGAGCAAATGGGGCTGACTTTGTGGGGATGGGGTAAGAGACCCCAGAGACAAAGAGGGGAGGACACCCACCCCAAGCACTATCCAGTCCCCAAAGGAGTTCCCAGTGCTGGCCCAGTGATACTGGCTGTTGATGTCATGCAGGAGCAGTGGGGGTGCCCATGCCCAGGATCTCATGGATAAAACAACCCTTAATTTTATTTATACCAAAGTCTCAGGGTCCTTCATGATAAACGCAAGGACAGAGAAAAGCCTCAGGAACACGCCCAGAGTCTGTGCCGTGGGACGAGACCCCCTGCCCACCCTGGCAGGTGTCTGAGGGCACCGAGCAGCCCCTCACCGGCGATAACGGTAACGCTTGAAATGGAACCAGAGCTGGAAGATGCCATTGGCAAACTGGCAGCGGAAGCCGTGACGGTGGGAATATTCCCACTCCCTGTTGACGATCTTGAAGGCAATGTCCTCATAGGGTGGCCCAGCATGGAAGCGCAGGATGGCAAAGTCCTTGTTGTCCTGGCAGGCCTCCAGGAAGTACTCGGGCGTCGAGCGCTTGTCAATGAGGTCGGGGTAGAAGATGTTGAACTTATAGCCCTGCACGATCTTGGGGGGGGGGTTGTCAAAGTCATAGTGGGTCTGGTTGTACTTATTCCACTCGAAACCTGTGTGCACACGGTTGAAGAAGCGAGGCTTGCGTGGCCGGTACTTGTCAGCCCACAGATAGGCCTTGCCCGTGAGCGGCATCTCCACGCTGAACTGCGCCTCATCCGCGCCCATGCCTTCCTTGGCTTTACGGAAGAAGATATCGTCGGTGCTCTCGGAAGCATCACCTATAGGGGAGAGAGGTGACATCAGGTTCTGCAGTGCCAGCCAGCCTTGGGCCATGCAACACTGCTACAAACTCTTCCTTCGCAGAGAGAAGGAGCTGCTGTGCAGAGGATGCAGAACTGGACACGGGAATGCACAGGCTGCCCTGTGGGCTCTGAGTGGGCACTGGGCAGAGTTGTGCTGGAAAGCTCAACCAAAACACCCCTCCTGCCTGTCTGCACCCAAACACCTCGGTGGTACTGAGGCAGGTCTCCCAGGGAGCACCAGCAGCCTGAGCACCATCTCCCTGCTCCTGCTCAGGCCACAGTGCCCTCTGTATCAGGGGCACCCCTCTGCCAGGTCAGCTCTGGGCGCCTGCCCCAGATCTCACTCTCGCCCTTTCCTGAGGACAGTGTCCCCTCCCACCCTGTGCCCCAAATCACTGCATGCATCCCATGCCAGGCATGCTGCAAAGCTGGTGGGCGCAGGGCCTGCCCTGGGGCTCACCTGTCACCTGGAGCTGCTGGCGCAGGAGCAGCAGCCGATGCGTGTCCTCCTCAGCCTCCAGCACGTGGGCATCGAAGGGCAGCTCATTGGGGCCCAGCAGCCGGGGGCTGTATTTGCCCGCATCGTAATCATCCAGGCTCTGCTGGATCAGATCCTCCTCCATCAGCACGGCCTCCCCCTCTGCCTCTCCCTTGGCCTCCGTGTCCTGCTCTGCCTCTGGCTCTGAGGATGGCCCTGGCTGTGCCTCAAGGATCTCCTCAGGATCCAGCCTGTGTGAAAGGGAGAAGAGAGGACTGGAATGGGAATGGTACTCTCATTCACTGCTTACCTGAGCTCTGTCTCAGGAAGGGTGAGGGCACAAAACTACTTTTGTGCCCGAGGACAGGCCCAGGTGTTTGCTCACCTGTCGCTGGGGGAAGTCGGCTCCCGTTTGATGATGGGGAAGAGCGGTTCACTCTCCACACCCTGCTCCTGCTTCAGCTTGTACAGCTTCTGACGCAGCACGTCCTGGTGCCGCTCCCGCAGCCTGAGAGAGGAGAGGAGCTGTTGGATCCTGCCCAGCAGAACCACCTCACTCCCACTGCCCAAAGCTGTGATACCCACCTCCATGGGCAGAAACCTGCTGGGTTTGGATGGCTTTGGGCTGAATAAACCCCAGTTCAGTTCCCTTTTGGAGACCTCACTAAATATCACCACTGCAGAAGAGACTGGGTGTTCTGCCCTCCTCCCCTCTTGGAAATCAGCCACATCAGAAAAGGCAGAACACTCTCCCCCATTCCCTCCACCAACTGGGTTTATCCCTCCTCAGCTCTGCCTGTGGCAGGGTCTGCACTGCCCCTACTCTCTGCTCTCACCTGGCCCGAGCCATGTAAGCCTTCAGCTGCTGCAAGAGGCTCTCCCAGTACCCAATGTCCAGGTTGGGCCCTCCTGCCCGGATCTTGCTCTCGATGCCCTGGTACAGAGCTTGCAGCTGGTTGTAGGTCTTCCCCTTGAACACAGACTGCACATCTGAGCTGACCGAGGCGTTGACGCCATCCCGACGCTCCCCTGGACAGGTGAGGGCAGCTGGTCAGTCTCCAGGCACTCAGCTGCACTCATCCTGGATCTGCCGACATGGGACGAGACGACCCCAGCCAGGGACAACTGCCAGACCACAGCCTCCATCCAGCAGATCCAAGTGAGCCCCTCTGAGCCTGAGCACACATGGCAGACCCTGTGCCATATGTGAGCCCCCACTCACAGTCCCTGACAACCCCCATAAGGCTCTGCTCTCCTGCTTACCTGGTCCTCCTTTCCCAGAGGCCTCCAGCTTGCGGAGCTTGGCTATCTCATCCTCCGTGATGATCGTCATGTCCCTCCAGAAGTCCACGTTCTTCCCTTGCTCCAGCTCCATGTACACCTGCAGGCAGGAGACACACACATAAGGCACCTGCTCGACACCATGGGCAGGAAAGCTCCACACCATGGCAGAGAAGCCCTGACCCCAGGCAGAGGGGGAGCAGAGCAGACACCTGGATGTCCTCCACCAGGTCCTCCATGTCAGAGACAGTCAGGCCATTTAGGAAGGTGTAGGGCTCGTGCATCTCCACGGCCAGGTCATCATCCTCTGCACTGATGTACTTGGCCAGAAGATCAATGGGTTTCGCCCTCCCATCCCGAATCCGTATCTTAGACCTGGTGAAGGGAGAGGAACAGAGGGACAGTGAGGGACACTGAGCAGTGCCATCGTCTGCTCCCTGCCAGGCCCGACTCTGAGCAGGTGCACACCTACCGCAGCTTGGCCTGCTGCAGGTGGAAGTTGTCCTCCTGCTCTTCCCAGGTTTTGAAGTGCTCTGCCTCTTTCTCCCGCTGCAGCATCTCCAGCTCCTGCTCCCGCATGGCTTTTTCCCGCTCCCTCTCCAGGCGCAGCTGCTTCACCTGCCCAGGATGACAGAGCTGTGAGGCCACGGTGGATGGGCCACTGTGCAGACACCACAAACACCTGCTCGAGGACACAGCCACAACATGACCTGTCCCTGAGCTGCCTTGGCTCTGGCCATCAGCCTGAGCTCCTGAGGAGTGGGGAGCCAGCAGGGCCAGGTTGCCTGGGCTCACTGCCAGCCCTGTGGGAGACAGGGGACACAGGCACAACTGAGTGCCTCAGTGTTGTGCCCTGACATTGTTCTCCTCAGCACTTCCTGAGCCCCTGGGCTCAACTCCAAGGGAAGAGGTTTCTCATCCTGGAATAGCAGGAGCCAGGGTTCTGTGGCCCCCACAATCCTACAGACTGGACACACATGTGAGAAGAAAACAGAGACTTCCCAGAGAGGGATGGAGAGAACCAGGCTGTAGACAGGGCTCTCTGTCAGACAGTGACATGGAAAGGACATCTTATCCCACCTTCTGCAGCTCCAGGCGATTGTCCTCCTGGATTCGCTTATTCCTCTCCTTCAGGTCCTTCTCATCCAGATGGCTGATCCCTTTCTTTTCCAGCGCCTTAAACAGAATGGCCAAGGGAAGCTGTGGAACCCAAGGACCTCTACAGCCCCTCAATGGCCAGCAAATGCTACTCCATTCACCCATTTCTGCTGCTCCAGAGAGGTCTGATCCTGTTGAAGATCCCTAAATCACTCAAACACGGCTCCTGAAGTCCCTCAACAAACCCAGGCTCAGCCCACATAGCCCACCTGGCCTAGTGAGGTGAGTGCAAGTACAACATTATCATGAAATCATGAGGGAAGGACCTTAAAGATCATCTTGTATCTCCTGCCATGGCAAGGTCACCTTGCACTATCCCAGGCTGCTCCAAGTCCCATCCAGCCTGGCCTTGGACACTTCCAGGGATCCAGGGGCAGCCACAACTGCTCTGGGCACCCTGTGCCAGGGCCTGACCACCCTCACAGCCAACAACTCCTTCCCAATATCCCATCTAGCCCTGCCCTCTGGCAGTGGAAAGCCGTTCCCCTTGTCCTGCCCCTCCAGGTTCTTGTCAAGTTTCTCTCTAGCTCTCCCTGGAGCCTTTGTAGCCACTGCAAGGAGCTCTGAGCTCTCCTCTCTTGCCTAGAGAGCCTTCTCTTCTTTCTAACCTTGAACACCCCCAGCTCTCTGTCAGTCCTATAGCAGAAGTGCTGCATTCCTGTTACCATATCCATGTTTCTGATCCAGTAAATGCTGCCCAGCACTCAGCCTGCAGCTCTCAGCAGCTCCAAGACCCTCTCCTACCCTTGACCCATCTTCTTATCTCACTACCCTGGATACAGACCCCACCTCAGGCACAGATCCCCGTCTCCCCCTGCCTGTTCCATTTGGCTGCAGGGACAGGGCAGAGCTCACCTTGCTCCAGATGAATGTGCCGAGCAGGTTGTTGTCCCCGAAGGGATTGTCTGTGTTGGTGTAACCCATGTACTCCTCACCCCAGCCCATCTTCTCCCGCTTCTTTCTCTCCTTGGCCTCCTTCTTGGCCAACCTGCGTGCTCGCTTCTCCTCCGGCGTCTCCAGGGCCTTCAGCAGGGCTGCCTGTTTCTTCTTCTCCTCCCTCAGCCTCAGCCGCTCCTGCAGGCTCAGCTGCTGCCCCGGCTCCTCCCGGCCCCGGGACCGCGGCGGGGAGGGGGAGGTGACGGAGGACACGGAGGACTTGGATCCATCCCTCCTGCGGCGCCGCTCCCGGCTCCGTGCTGCCCTGTCCCGCCCGCGTTCCGGGCTGGAGCCGGAGGAGCGGCCCTGGGACCGGGAGCGCTGTTTTCTCCGGTCCTTATGTTGCCGATCCCGGCTGCTGCTTCTTTTCTTCTTTTTCCATTTCTGTCTCCCATCGTCAGAGTCTGAGCTGGGGGGGCACAGCTGGGCTTCAGCGGGAGGAGGCCACGGCCGTGCCGGGCACGGACCGTATCCTCGCCGCAAGTGAGGCCGGCCCAGCACCGGCGCCACAGGCAGCGCCAGGACAGTGAGGCTACCTGCACTCCACACCCCTGATCGCCCCGGGCTGGTGTCTGTCACTTGGGACCACTGGCTCGTCCCCAATCCCCGGCCCTCCCCGAGGCCGGAGGAACCGATCACGTCCTCCCGTCCCCCGCCGGGCCCGGGGGTGGGGACAGCGGCCAGTTCGGGCCCCGGCATACCAACCCCGCTCCCCTAGGCCCGCTTTCCCCCAGACTCAGCGCAGCCGCTCCGGGCCAGGTGCCCACTCACCCCGAGCTCGGCTCCCGGCGTCGACCCCGACTCCGGCTCTTGCTCCGGCTGCGGTGCCGCCGCCCGCGGCTCCCGGACCGCGAGCGCCCCCGATTCCGATCCTTTTCTCGGTCCCGGTC
>VZTB01016722.1:437528-507873 GCA_013397245.1 Thryothorus ludovicianus | reverse complement strand
CGGGGGCGGCGCCCACAGAGCAGGCGGACAGGCCGGAGAGCACAGCACGGACTGCAGAACGCTTTATCAGAGCGGGGTACAGATCTCTGGAAAAGGGGCTCCCCGGAGCAGGGGAAAATCCTCACAGCAACCGAGAAAAGAAAGAAAGCGCCCAGGTCTCGAGCCCCCGGAACAGAGACGGCATAACGCCCCAACATCGGCGTCTCCGTCCGGCCGCAGCGTCCGCGCCCCCTCCGCCGTACGGCCGGCACACGGTGCAGCGCCGACACGGACAGGTGTGGGAATAGCGACATCCACGGGGACATCCACCGCGACATTTGTGGGGACAGGGACAGCCACCAGAACAGACTTGCCGCGTGTAGACAGGGACAGAAAAAAACCCCCTCAGATATGAGCCAAGATGCCTCAACTCTGGCTTTCTCCTTGTCCATTCAGGAAGCGCTGGAGCAGTGGTTGGGAATGAGAAGGGGAATACGCGGGGCGATGAAGCCCTGCAAACGACTCTGCCTGCCTTGGATCAAGGCCTATGAGTGCTCTGACTTCACTAAAAAACTCCCCAAAGTGCAATTCTGGAAAACGTGTCCAAGAGAGGCAGTGGCAGCAAAAAGCTGCATCCCCTCTATATGTGTTGAGGGTTTGCCCCAGAGCCTTTACAGGAGTCTGACTACAAACTCAAGGACAGAAATGCACATTTTCTCCTGCCAGCCCCTTACCTGGCAGGGAGAGCTCACCTGCAGCCCCAGCACCAGGCAATGGTCAGGGCATGTCCCCCAGAGTCTGAGATCCTGGCTGGGATAATGGGGATGAAGGATAACAGTGGCACACCGACCTGTGTGGGAGGGGGCTGTCCTGCATGGTCAAATCTCAGAGTACAAGACTCGTAGTCCCTCTTTTAAATGATGGAGAGCCTGGATAATGCCTGCTGGGTCACTCAAGAGCGCCCAGCAGAGAACAGCAACTCAAGTCCAGAATGAGCTGAAGTGCAGACAGAGGAACACTCAGACCAAGGATGCTCTTTCCCATGGGCAAGAGCTGTTCCTGCCCAGGCAGCACTGTCAGTGCCTGTGACATGCTCCAGAGCTTCTGCTGCTTCCCTGCAGTGCTGTGCAGAGGGGGCAAAGAATGAGCTCTAAAATCCTAGGTCCTTTCAGCCTCTGTGGGAAGCAGAGGCCAAGCAGTTCCCAAGCACTGAGCTGCTGGGACAGGAGGTGACGTGGCAGGGACTGTGCCAGCCTGAGTAGGGGTGGTTTCCATTTCAGATCAACATCTGCCTACAGGAAGGTTCCTCCTTGTTCCCTTGACAAAGCTGTTCTTTGCCTGTCCCCTTACAGGACCACCCCACCCTGTCCAAACTTGCTTTAAAGGGTCCAGAATTACAGAACTACACAAGGATCATCTCAAAAAAGGAAGAAAACTCTTTGAACATGCTGCAGCAGCTCTGGGTTCACCCCCCTCTCTCCGGACCCAAGCACAGCTCCAGCTCACAGAGCTCATTCTCTGGGACACTCCCTGCAGAGAGGCCACGGAGCTTTAGAGAGCCCCTAGAAATGAGGGGAAGGAATAAAATCTCCATCAATGATGCTTAAACCATCTCAAAAAGATGCTTAATTTCAGGTGGCTGTAAAGTCCTGATGAGGCCAAACCCTCCAGCTGAGGTGGTGTCCCAGGGGTGGGGCCTGGGTCAGAACAGCTCGAGCCCATCCCGATTCCCCCCAGGGCCCCCTCCTCCAGCACAGCACCCAACAGCAGCAGCTGCAGCAGGGATGTGGCTCTCTCTGGCTGTTCTACACACACTGCTGGAGGAAAAAGGTTGGATTTTTAGCTTTTTGAAGCCCCTTGCCTTGAGCCCAAAGGCAGGTGAGGCTGTTAGTATTGCATGGCTCCCACTCCCCTCCACCAACCCCTGAGCCCCTCTAGCCTGCAGAGCCCCCCGGGTGGCACAGTAAGGTGGGATGGGGCAGGAACTGCAGCTGGGAGAACGAGCTACCAAGCAGTGACAGAAAGGGGAGAGTTTCTTGAGAGACTTTTGATAGACTATTTGGTAAATACATGGATACATGAACAGCAGCAACTTGCACAATCCCCAGACTGTGCTCCCAAAAAGCACAACTCACAGCCTTCTCCATCTACAGACAGGGAAGGGAAGTCCAGGTCCTGTATTCCAAGCAAGAAAAGACCATCAGTTCCTGAAGATTCTCACTAAGTTCAGTTCAGTACAGAAGGAAGAGCTTTCCATCAGCCCAGCTACCTTCTGGGACCCAACATAACCACTCCTGAGTGCTGCTGTGAAGACAGATTGTGGGGACTGAGGCCTGAGAGCAGGGTCCTGCTTCCCCACTCCTCTATACAGAATCCCAAGGACAGTGAATTGTAAAGGGAATAGAGATTTCAACCCTCTTTCTCAAGTGAGGTTCATAAAGCACACGAACAAGACCTGTGTCCCTCTGCTCTAAAGATTTCCTGTTTTGTCTCTGGGAGATGAGGATGGGATTGCTGGATTCCAGACTATGCTATGATATGTGTCCTGCTGATGGATGAGCCTGAACACTACCCTGTGACATCAAATTCTCTCACCTATAGCCCGCAGCCCTCGCAAAGCAAACCCTCTCAGACACCCGCAGCATTGATTTCCACCAGCAGACGTGACCCCAGGCAACACCCCAGTCACCCAGCTCTCTGTCCAAGAGTCCATGAGCACAGCAGCACTGGCACAAATTCCACGGCAGAGCCAGGCTCCCATTCTTGCCTCCAGCATGTCGATGTGCCCTTGTCTCCCTGCCTACCCTGAGGGGCGGAGGGGACGTGTGAACCCAGGGTACACCCACGAGTATGTGAGGGGCTGAGTGGCTCCAGGAGGATGCAGGGTCTGGACACGTGGGCTGGGCAGAGTGGGGAACTTGCCCTCCAACGTGGCTGGGCTTGGGAGGTGCCCAGTTCCCGTCCGTCCGTGCCCGCGGGTCTGGAGCAGGCAGTGGCTGGTCACATGAAGTGTGGACTCCAAGCAGGAAGGACGGGTGGCGCAGCAGTGCAGCACAGGGTGAAGGTGGGAACCCATCATGACTTCAGGGTGAGCTGAGGAGTCCATGTCACTGTCACCAGGAACTGTGTGCTACCCCACACAGTGTTACAGACAGGAGAAGTCACTAGAGAGTTTGGATCCAAGTGAATTGGCATGGCTACTTTGGACTATGGTAAGATGGGAGCAATTCCATGGCCTTTAATACATTTCAGTTTCATAGCACCTTTCATCCCAGGGTTTAAGTGCTGTAACGGAAGCAAGTACTGTGCACCCATTAGCACGGGGGAAACCGAGGCACAGAGTGGTTTAGTGACTCGCCTTGGGCCACTTGGAAAAACCGTGGCAGAGTCTGGACAGCCTTAAACCTCCTGACTCCCTCAGCTGGTCAGACCACACTGCTGCCTCACATGAAGCCACTCCGCTCCCTGTCTTCCCCAGAAACGTGTTCCTACCCATTCTTCGGTGAAGTCTCATGCTCCTTTTTGATGCACAAATATATGACCAAAAAAAAAAAAAAAGAAAAAAAAAAGAAAAAAAAAGTGCAGAAAACTAAATGTTTAAAAAAACACATTTGTGCTGTCTCTGTGCAAAGATAAAAGAAATAAATACATGATTAAAAAATTAAAAAGGTTCACAGTATCACACATGGATAGGTAGCTACGGTAGTGCACATCTGGAAAACACTGTGTTACTACCCAGGATTCTCTACACCCAGCTGGAATTCTCTGCTGGGAACTGCAGGTGAGCAGGTGGTTTCTTTGCTGCCCACATCTGGGGTAAGTAGAAATACATGGTTATAGTTTTGCTCCATTCTGAAACGCAGTGCCCGGGATCTTGCAGTGCAGCAATACTGGTATCAGCAAGCTCTTCCCCATCCCACTGGAATGGCTGCATCAACAAAAAGGGAACACATCGACCTGCAGAGGGAATCACTCTTCTCTGGGACTTCTGTGTCTGCATAGAGATTACTGCAAGAGGCAGAGAAAAGAGAGTCACAGAATCATGGAATTGTTAAGATGGGAAAAGACCTCCAAGAATACCAGCCCAGCATCACCATCATATTCACCACTAACCCATGTCCCCAAGTGCCACAGCCACACGTTGTTTGAACACTTCCAGGGACAGTGATGCCACCACTGCCTTGGGCAGCCTGTTCCAATACCTGACAACCCCTTTCAGTCAAGAAATGTTACCAAATATCCAATCGAAACCTCCCCTAGCACAGCTGGAGGCTGTTTCCTCTTGTCCTGTCCCTTGTTCCCTGGGAGCAGAGCCTGACCCCCTCTGGGCTGCACTCTCCTGTCAGGGAGTTGTGGAGAGTGAGGTCTCCCCTGAGCCTCCTTTCCTCCAGGCTGAGTCTCCCCAGCTGCTCTTCATCACACCTGAACCCCTTCCCCAGCTCCACTTCCTTCTCTAGACACGCTTGAGCTCCCTCAGTGTCTTTCTGATTGTAAGGGGAAAGAGGATCAACCCCTGAGCACCAGTGCCCACATCAGTCAAGTCTACATCCTGTCAGCTTCCCAGCACAACCAGAGAGGCTGTTCTACATCCTCCAAAAATGGCAATGTGTCTGGAAAACCTGAGCTCCCTAAAGCTTTCCCTGCACCTAACAACTGGGAATAAGCCACAGCCCTTGCAGAGCAGGCCAGCTCTCTGCCAGCACAGAGCTGACCCGAGAGGCAGCTGAGCTCTGCTGCAGCCATGCAGGAGCCCCACACTGCCAGAGGCCAGGCTGACCTTGCAGAGGGAGCACGAACTCTGAGCTTGACCCACCGGGCACCCAGCACACGGCTGTTGGACACTTACTGTATCGCTCTCCTCATCGGAGACAGAGTGGAGCTGAGCGCTATAGTGGAGCGGGGAGTAAACCCAACTCCTCTCGTCTGTCGGCTGCCAGAGTGGCCAGAGACGGCAGGGAGAATGCAGGGAGAGCAGCAGCAGAGCAGGGAGCAAAGGAGAGAAGAGGAAAAAATAAAAGGAGAAAATAAAAAGAGTAGGAAACAATACAGTAAAAACAGCTGTCCACCTGGAGGGAGAGCATCGAGCACAGAGCCAGCTCTCAGCAGAGAAGCCCTCCTCATCCTCAGCACATACCTGCTCCCTGCCAACCGGGACACGAGACCTGTGCCAGCTGCAGTGGGGGTGGCACAACCTTTCCTCTTGTAGGGGCAGAGCTTTAGAGCTTTTAAGATGTCAGGGAAACCTCAGCTCCCTGCCATGGCATCACCCTGGCTCCAGAGAAACCAAGAGATTTGGGAAGTGACTTACCTAAGAGCAGGGACAACTCTGGCTTCCTGCTACCTGCTACCAGCTCTCACTCTCCCATTTCCAGAGCCCTGTGCATGCTACAAACTGATGTCCAGGAGGGCTTTTACAGGGAAACTGGATTTGTTTGCTGTGCCTTCCTCCTTCTCTGCAGAAGGCAGTGGAGCTGGGGTGAGACCATGGCAGACAGTGGCCACAGAAAGGAAACAGTTATTGCTGATCCCTTGGGGACAGTGGGGTGATAGGAACAAGTACAACACAGGAGACAAAACACAACTGGACCCTGGAAAGAATGAGGGGAAGGAGGTGTGCCTTTGAGGGACAGTTATCATAGCACTGGGTATTGGTGTGAGAAGACACACTGCTGCCAACACAGCACAGATTCAAGGGCTGGTCTCTGCTTCCAGGGCTCCTAGGGGAGCCCCAGTTGCATTGCAATGGCTCTTTTGTCTCCAGGGGAGCTCCCACAGAGAAGAAACTGCCCCATTTGACCCAGTCTGGCATTTGCAAAGGAAGAGAAGCAGAACTGGGTGCTTGGAAGAAGCCTGCAGTGTTCCCAGCCCAGGAACTGAGTGTGACAGTCTACAATGTACAAGGAACTACAAGAAGCCAGAGAAGCTTTGAAGCATTGAGCTCCACATGTTGAACCCTCCAGTAACTGCAACTCCATTAGTGGAGACTGCTGGGAGGAAAGAAGGTGGAGAAACCCCTGTCTGGAGTTCTGAGTTCTGTCACAGGTACAGGAAAGCTCCCCACCACATCAAGCTTATCCCACATCCTCTTTCATCCATGATGGTTCATCCATCCTGACTGAATCACATGCTCCAGCCAGTCTCTTTCTGAGCCTTTTAGGAGCTTGGATGAATGTGGGGAGCTGTGGGAGATAAAGGAGCATTTAGTGCTTGGCATTACTGCTCCCAGTGCCAGAGAAGCCAAACCCAGCTGAGGGGCAGGAAGAGCTGCAGGAGGAGTTGCTTGTTTGCCCACAGAAGTGCAGCACCTTCCTCAAGCCATCAGCCATGGCCAGGGGCACATTCCTGCTTCCCCATGCATCCTGCCTGTAACCCAAATGGGAGCGCCAGGCTGCACCAGTGAGGTTCCTGCACTGCCACCACCCCCTGGGGACAGCAGCTCCCCCAGAGCCTGAAAAGGCAAATGCTAAACCCCAGAACAATCTCAGCTCTAGATTCAGCCCCTAAAAGCTCAAATGCCTTCTTGCATCTTTTGGAAAGCAAAATCCTCCCTGCTCACAGAACACCTTCCGTGAGAAGGGAGCACACTGGTGATGCTAAGAAGGGCTGGGGAGCTGAAATCAGCTCTAACTCAGCACCAGCTCCTGCCTCATTTGGTTTATGAGCTGCTCCCCACAAGCCAAAACAGTTCTGTTTGCAACTGGAGTTTAAGAAGCTTCAAAACATTTTAATGATGTCTTTAAAACCCTCTTCCTGGGCTGAGGGAGCTGAGCCTGACATGACCTATAGAGGCCCCAGTGCTCTCTGGCCAGTTCTGGTACACAGAATCACAGAACCGTTTGGGTTGGAAGCTCACCCAGTATCCCCCCTTGCAATGGGCAGGGACACCTTCCACTATCCCAGGTTGCTTCAAGCCCATCCAATCTGACTTTGGACATTTCCAGGGAGAGGGCAACCACAGGTTCTCTGGGCAACCTGTGCCAGGACCTCACTGCTCTCACTTTTCCCAAGGGCTGGGTGACACTGTGACCCATCCCAGAGTAGGAGCTGTTTCACCAGTCTGCAGAAAAGCAGAACAGAGCTCATGATTCTCTCAGATCCTACAAGGAGATGCACTGGTGTCATTTCAATATGCTCCCCCCATTTCTGCTGGGCTGGTTCCTAATGCCCACTCAATCCAGAGCCCCAGCCGTTGAGAGAAATGGGGTGCTGGCCCCAGTGTTTCAAAGCTGCAGCTCTGCTCCCCTACATGCTGTGCTGGCGTGGTCACTTACAATCCCAGAGGAACGCGAGGTAGTTCGGAGTCTGCGCTGGCGGGGAGAGTAA
This sequence comes from Thryothorus ludovicianus, assembly GCA_013397245.1. Classification (NCBI taxonomy): domain Eukaryota; kingdom Metazoa; phylum Chordata; class Aves; order Passeriformes; family Certhiidae; genus Thryothorus; species Thryothorus ludovicianus. Next base: position 500,571 of record VZTB01016722.1, on the reverse strand, counting down.
ATCCAGTACCTCCCATCTGTGAACTGAGTGGCCCCAGGACAAGTGAGGTGAGAAAAGAAACAGAGGAAAAAAAAAGGGTGATGTGACAGACAGGATGAAAGAGAAAGCAAAAAACAAGGGGTTGGGCAACTCCAGGCCTGAACTCCAGGCTGAGCAGGTGGGAAAGCCGTGCAGGGGAGAGGGACGCTCATGCCCTGCCACACTCTGCACTTTTATTCCCTAGGGATGAACAGGAGAATGAAGTGTTCTCCAGGAGCAGACTTCCAGTCATCAGATCACAATCCCCTGGGACTGGCCAGATCCTCCTTTGCACACACCATCCCTTCACCCACCACTGCCCATGAGCACTCCTGTAGGAGCAGCTGTGGTGCTACTTGAATGCATGTGCAGCCTCACCTGAGCTCCAGCTCAAGTGGTTTTCCAAGGAGAGTGCCCATGGGAACTCAAATCAGCTTTTCCCTTCATCCCAGCAGTGACAAATACTCCACAGCACACGACATACATTTAATGCAAAACTCTGACTCAGATGAAGTATGAAATGCTGATGAGCAGTCAGTCACACTCTCTGAACACTGCAGAATTTTCTCTTGTATAGAGGTGCCCCTCAAGCTGGAGGGAGTCCATATGCCCAGGGACAGGGAGGAAGAGCAGCTGACCTTCACTAGAAGACACTTGCCAGGGGAACAGGCAGGATCTGTCTGCACACAGCTGCCATCCACAGGCAAGGAGGGAGCATCAGTGTTAGAGGAGCTGTTTGCATTTTGAACAGCATGCATCCAACACCAAACAAGCTGTAAAACAGGGCTGATTCCTTCCACAGCTCCCACAAGCCTCAGAGTGACTGGGCAATGAGTGAGCAGCTCTGCAGCAGAGTCAAGAGCCCAGGGAATTGGCTGCAGTTTAGCCTGAAGGGGCCCATTGCATGGGCTCAAGTTACCTCCAGCATCACAGAACCAACAGCAACAAATTGGAGCAGGGAGGAGCTGGGCACCTCTTTTAATGAGGGTTCCAGTGCCCAGGCACAAGAGAGAGCTCAGCTCTCACAGGACAAGCACTCAGCTCTGCTCTGGGAATCCATGGGACAGGTATGTGTTGCTAAAAAACCTCTTCTCTGGTCTGCAGAAGTTGCTCAGCCATTGTGGGAGCTGAGTGAGGACCAGCTCCAGGCTCCACGGCGTTCTGCTGCCAACCACCAACTTACTCCCTGGCTCAGCACTAGACTCCCACTGCATCACCTAATGCAGCCTGCAGGGAAAGGAAAAGTCGGAGTTCACCAGAGCCCAAGGTCACCCTCTGCAACCACCTCCCTTTGGGTCTAGGCCATGTTAATGTCAGGAAAGCAGCCAACATCCCTGGCTGAGAAAGGAAGAACCTCTCTGTTGCACCCACATCACCTTGGCTTGTCCCAGGAGCAAATGTGCTGGCCTAGATAAGCACTTGTGCTTGCAAGTAGAGCAGCACAGCTACACCTACATCCACAACAGGAGTACCACCTGTTTGAGCTCCACTAGGTGCTGTTTTGAGTTCTACAAGTAAAAACCAGTTCCTTGCATTGAAAAACCCACCCAGCACTGAGGTCTCAAGGTGCTCCACACCAAGATGGTGCAGGGCAGCCACTGCCCTGCACCCGACTGCCTGAAATGGATACTGACAGCCTTGTCCAGCCCTTCCCATCACACTCCAAAGGTCAGGTGGAGAACGTCTCTTACAAAGTATATGTCTGTGACTGGCACGTCGTCTTCATCCGAGGCCTGGCTGGCTGGTTCCGAGGCCTGGCTGGCTGTCTCCACCTCTACAGTGGCTGTGGATGTGACAATGGCACAGGCTGAAGAAGCTGCCTCTCTGCAGAGGGGAAAGAAATGACAGTTTAGTCACTGCAGTCAGGACAGGAGCAAGCAAAACCAATTTGCTACAGAGGAGCTGAAGATGCTATGCTGTCACATCCTGAAAGGTCACGTCAGGGCACGTCAGGTCAGAACTGTGCTCAGCCTCACCAAACACCCAGCAAAGCCTCCAGCACAAGCAGCTACAGCTCAAAACCCACTGTGTAGGCTCAACACTCTAAAACACTCACTCTTTGACTTCTTCTTCAGGAGCTACAATCTCAACGTCACACTTGGGCTCCAGCTCGACACTGATCTGTTGAACTTCCTCCTCGACCCGCACCTCCTCGTGTGACCTGGAAACCAAAGGGACAGGCCCAAAGACTCAGCTGGGCATGAGTTATGCATAGCCCTCAATTTTAGGTCAGCCTGAATCCGTCCAGCCTCTTGTGCAGCTCTGCCCCAGCACACAGCTGCTGCTGCTACTGTGGCACCAGGCTCCCAGCACAGACTCAGTGGCTGATTTCAGCTCAGGGGGAGTACCCAGACCTCCCAGGACTGAGGGTTTGGATACCCAAAACTCCAAGGAAAAAAAAAATCAGTCCTGGAAGATTGCAGGAATAACAAGGTAGGAAAAGAGGACAAGAACAAAAGAGTTGAACAGCCAGTGCTGCAGGAAAGACGGGCAGTATCAAATGGAGCATGGGAGCAAAGAGAACTGGCCTTTAGGGAAAACTTCTGTTCAGAGCTAGCCTGGCACCAGGCCAGAGCCTCTGACCTCTTCCAAGATTCCCAGCACACCAAAGCTGCTCCAGGGTTGAGATCAAATTTATCTGCACACTCTGGAACTGTTTCTGACAATCTTCACTTTAATATCTCATGCTATTAAAGTAATTACTTGTGCCAGCAGGGCTGGCTCCACTGTCCCCATGGGAAGGAGGAGCAGGAGCCTGCCAAGCTGAGGGGCAGCTGTCAGAGAAGGGCTGAGCTCTGGGTTCACTGACAGCACTGCCCTGCTCCAGGCTGGCTCTGACCAGAGCTGGGCCAGTGGGCAGCACTTCTGTCCAGCTCCATGCAAGGAACTCACTACACTCTTCCTCACTAGGCTGGGCCTCAAACCTGGAGTGAATTCCCCAGCAGACCAGAATAATCAGAGGTGTGACACATTCTTGAGCAAGTTGGGTAAGGTTTTTTCCATCTCAACTCAGGAATGTAAATTCTTGCTTTAATAAATTTGTGTCTGCACTGGTTTTCATCAGGGGATCCCAGAGAGCTCTAGAAGTGCACAGGTCCCTACTCTCCCAGGAAGGGCACATGGAGGCACTGGCACTAGAAAGGGACAAATTAGGCAAAAAATCAGCAAAGGTGGCCACACCTGCAGATATTTAGTGTAGTCTGGCAAGTCTGTAACAGACACATCTACTCTGACCAAGCCACTGAGCTCCCTGAGTGCTCCCAGGTCACTCTGATTCACCTGACCTATTTCTGGATGAGCAGTCACATACTACAGCAGCTCCCTCCCTCCATAAGGTACCTTTGAGTCTGAACTATTCTGGATTAAGTCACTGCATTTGTCACATGGGCCCATCACTGGGGCCTGGGTTTAAGTCTTTAATTTTCAGCAGTTTCTAACACTGGATTCTGCAGGATATGAGGTGCTTCACAAGTCCCTGATACTTCACATAGTGAGCAGGTCCCTGCCCTCCAGGGCCAGGAATTTACCAGGATTCAGCAACATGCAGCAACCAGAGGCATTTTCATTAGGAAATACCACAGAAAGGGATTTTTTCACAGTACATGTTAACTGAACTCAGCAAATCACTCAGAGCATGGAACAATGGCAGATGCCTGTAATGTGGGGCAAATCCTCATCTTGCAAAGACCTTTACTTCCAAGCACCAAATGCTGACTGCAGGGAGAGAGGACATCAGCCTGTCAGCTTCTCTGGCTATGGCACATCCCAGGACTGAGTCTCTGATGTAATTTCAAAGTCTACTACTCCTACACAATGTCCTGGAAAGAGGGCAGAGCCAGCAGCATCTGCTGGCTCCTTATGCAGATTCTGCTGATATGGACAACGGGGTAATTTCTATTGGTGCAAAATATTTCCACAATAATTTCAATATATGAGCCTCTAAAATCAGGTACCTCTCTGCAGCACAGCATTTCTGTCCTACCTTGCCCTTGGCTCTGAGACATCACAGGAGGGAAAAAGCCTCACAGATTTCTGAAAACACAGTCCCCTACTTCTGTGGGGACTGAGGATGCTCAGTGCCTCACAAAGTCAAAGCCCTTTCACTTTGCCCAGGCCTCAAGCAGATGCTCAGAGGAGCAATGTTCCTGCTCACTTACTTGCTTAAAGGGACATAAATGACCTTCCTTAACTCTGGTGCTGGTTGGGTGGGTAAATTTGGACAACACTGTTGTCCCCTTTCCTATCAAATAACTGTGATATTTTCAAAGCACTAAGAGATCTGCTTTGCAAGGAAAATTCTGTGTAAGAAATGGGGATTGTCTGATTGCAGAAGCAGCTCAGCATCCATGCCAAAATCCTGGAGCTGCTGAAATTCCCATTCAGTCCTCTAAGACACCTTTGCACAGGGATAAACACAAGGTCTCTGTGCAGCAGAGAGAAGACGAGACAAGAAGATAGGAGACTCATTTCTCACCTGCCATCCTGCCCTGAGGAATGTGTACGCCTCCTGCGGAAAGAAAACAGAAGAGTTTGGAGGAGCAATTTAAGCCAGAAATCCTGCACTGTCCCCAAATCTACCTCCACATCCCATGAGGGAGATGTTCTACTTAACAGCTGACACTTCTTCCAGCAATAATTAATCCCATCAAAGCTGTGTCTGCTTGCTCCCAGGAGAGATTTAATTAAAATCAGTCATTAGCATTGCAGAGTGAGGGCAGCCTGCCGGGATGTGCAGCTCAGAGAGGAAGGGCAGCCACTCGACGCCAGTGGGAGCAGGGGAAGTGTCCTCACCTGTACCTGGGCTGATCAGAGGTCTCCGAGGGAGATCGCTCAGGAACAGAGAGAGATGTTGACGATAGTGTCGTGGCTATGGAGGCCGTGGTAGCTTCTTCAAAGGAAGGAGGAGTGCAAGGGAGCAGGTCTGGCCTGCCTGCTGGCCCAGAGCAGGGGCAGGGGAGAGGCAGGAAGAAGAGATGATTAAGTCAAACACCAACACTTCACCTACACCAGCCCCATGCGAGGCTGTTCCACCATGAACCTGCACACTTGCACTGGGACTGAGCACTCAAACTACAGACAGGCAGGAAGTTTAGTTGGGTCCATAAACATGACAGCCTCTCCCAAGGCAGTCTCTCCCTCTGGAGAGACTGTCAGCACCACTTCCAGCACAAGAGGCAGGGAATAGAATGCCAATGAAGACTTCTCACTGGTGACCAAAGCTGGATTAAAGGCTTGGATCACCAGGGATAGATATCCAAGTGAATTAAGAGATGAACTGAGTGTCCAGTGCTTTGCACAGGGAGCAATCCAAGGCTTGGAGCTTGTCCTCCAACGCTCAGCTGTAAATGCAGCCAGATGGAAGTGAAGGAAAGGCAGCACAGAACCAGCTCATTCCTCTGTTTTCCAATGGCAAGATCCTGCCTGTTATAACTGCCCAAACACTGTCATTGGAGTGCTGCAGTTCCCAGTCACCATCCCCCATCCCCTCTTTTTTTTAAAAGGTACAAAATGCAACTTTCTGTTGGCTTTTGAGCTATGACTTATGGTCCCCCTTGGCAGAAGCTGTCTTGCAGCAGTGATGCAGGCGACCATTTTTACTGCAGAACCCCACAGTGCTACAAAGAAGGGATCTGGTCTCCTTTGATGCAGAGGTGTTGCATCAAGTACCTGCTGGTGCTGCGACAAAACAATGTACTCTTACCTTCTTCCCTGTCCTGGTTAGGTTTAGCACCTGCAAAGCACAGCAAGACATGCAATGAAGAGCTATCCCTGAGGAATGATCTGCAGTTGGTGCACAGTGGGGAAGTTGATGAGAACGAGGGAGGATCCTAAGGAACTGCTAGGAAAGAGAGGGTAACCACAGAGCCAATACCCTGAGCGAGGCTGTCACCTTCATCGTCGAGCGTGGGGTAGCTCCTGGCCGCCCGCAGGTCGTACTGGGTGTCATCCTTGTCAGAGGCCAGCTGGCTGGCCGAGAACGCCGCCGTGGGACCCGCCGTCTTCACGGCCAGCAAGGCACTGCGCCCTTTCTTTGAGGGGGACGACTTCAGAGCTGGGGGAGGGAGGGACACAGAAGGTCTAAATACCACCATCAGCTACTGTCACAGCAAAGGCTTTATTCCCTTCACAAGGAGAGGCTCTGCCCTCACACGCATCCCCCCTGGACTGAACCCAGGTCAGGTACAAGGACTGGGTGGGAGCCTGAGCAGACCCAGGCAAGTTGTGACAATCTGAGGGTTCTACAGTTCTTAGTTTTGCTCTGTATCACTGAATGTTTTGGGTTGGAAGGGACCTTAAAAACCCATCTCATTCCACCTCGTCCATGGGCAGGGACATGGGCACTAAGCACTGGTTGCTGCAAGCCCTGTCCAACCTGGCCTTGGACAGTGCCAGGGATGGGCAGCCACAGCTGCTCTGGGCAACCTGTGCCAGGGCCTCACCACCCTCTGATATCCTAACTTCTAATCTAACCCTGCCAGCTCAAAACCATTGCCCCTTGCCCATCACTATCTGCCTGTATAGAAAGTCCTTCCCCCTCCCTTTTCTAAGCCCCCTTTGGCACTGGAAGGGGCTCTAAAGTCTCCCGAGAGCCTTCTCCAGGCTGAACAGCCCCAGCTCTCTCAGCTGTACCACAGTGGAAAACCCTGCTCAGCCTCCAGCCCAGAGTTCTTGTGAGGCCTGGTAAAGCCTCACAGCACAGCAGCCCCTGAACTTGGCACTTACAGGAATTCTTTCGAAACACCGTGTTGGTCATGAATTTGAAGAATCTCTCTGCATAAAAGCTGGGTCTGTGTACTGACACCGTGTCCTACAACAGGAAGAAGCAATTGTTTGATTTTAAAATGAACCCTCAAGGCAGAGTTTCTGTAACAACCAACAGAGTCTTTTTTATTCCAACATTTAGCATTGACAGAGCCTTAAAATGGAAAGGCTTAATTGAAACACTCTAATTAATGCTATAAATAACCCTGAAGCATTGCCTCTGATTGCATTTGATTATATTCTTGCTGTGATTTTATAATGGATTTTTGTGATTTTATTCCTTTGTAGACTTCCTGGATTTCTTTTAAACACTGGCCTGATTGCATACATGAAATTTCTTCTGGCTTTGCTGGCTGCCATTCCAAACACACTTGGATACTTCTGTATGCCACACAGACCCCCAAATTTAGCCAAGTGTCTCCATACATTTCAAATATTTTAACTATTTTAAAATAGTAAAACTGAAGCTCTTTCTGCTTCTGATGTTTGCCTGCACTCCCATGACTTGGCATCTCCACGTTCTTCTTGCCACTTCAAGGGAAGCCAGGAAATGCAAGGCTGAAGAACAGTTTCCACATCCAAGGTTGTTCTTTCAGAAACACACACCTGGCTGCTGTAGGAATGAAGCCAGTAGGGAAACGTGGAAAGGGATTTGCTGGCAGGGAGCTTGCTGAAGTGGAAACAGCCAGTCACCAAAGAGCACAGAGCTCCTGACAGCCCAGAACACACACACCTGGGTGTGTGCTCCTGGTGTCACAGGAGGAGAAGAGGGACAGACAGGAGTGGGGGAGGAAACCTGTGAGCACAACAGCTCAGCATGTGAGGAGCTGGATTGAGCAAGGAAACCTGGCTGGGAATAAGTGGCACCATCCTGCTGTGCAGGAATGACAGGCAAGAACTGCTCTTTCCATCAGCAGCAGCTGTGCCAGGTCAGGCTCTATAAATAGCCACCAGGTAATCCTGCAAGGCTCAGACGACTCCTGCCTCTGCACAGGTACTCACCCCATCATGGACAAGGGCCTTCCAGGTGTGTTCTAGCTTCTTGATGAACCTAATTCCAAGGAGAAGTGGAGAGAAAAATAAAGATACAGATTCAGGCATGCACTCTGTACGAAGCCCCCTTTCATACCCTCTAGGGGAAATCCCTGAACTGCCAATGTCACCAGGACTGAGCTTTCTCCAGCATCTCTCCAGCCAGATCAGGACTGCCTGGGAACACCACAGGGGAAAGAGGAGTTGGAAGAGGTGCACCTTCCACCCCTGGAGATATGCTTCCCACACTGAGATGAGAAACTACTTCTTTCTGAGCAGCTCATCATGCTGGACAAAGGGCTATGTGTCCCCAGCTGCTCTAAGGACATGATGGAAGCCCATGGCCAGCTTGGGGCAGCCATATCTACTCATGCTCATAGTCTCCAGGAGAAGACATCTTGCCTGCTTTCACTTGGTACTACTAAAAGAGGTGTTATCAGCCAGAAATACACACTGCCAGGTTACCTACCTGTATGACTGCAGGATATCTATGATTCCTACGTGCAGCAGGAGACGCTCTCCTTTGCCATTCACTGCTGGGATCCCTCCCATCCTGCAGGTAAAGTAGAACTTCAGCAGGTACAGCCTCAGCCAGAGCACCTGTAACACCCAAGCTCTGGGGAAGGGCAACAACAGCTGTGCTAAGGCACTCTGTTGTGGTGTCAGACACATTCTAAAAGCGGCACTGTCACCCTCTGCACAACCATGGGAGTCACCGACTGACCTGACCTGACCCCAGGTGTCAGGGTCACTGCCTGCATGGCCAAACACCACTATCATGACAAAATTACCATGACCTGTGTTGTGTGGCACGGCTCTGCCTGGGCCAGAAAGCACCATGGAGTTTTTGCCCATCTACTTTATTCTGGGGATCAGGTCATTTATCGGGTCAGTGAGAGCTGTCTGCTATTAGGGCAGTAAATCCTTAAGGATGAGGGTATTCCCAGTGCCATCCACACTAATGCCATCCTGCCAAAGGTACAGCAGCCATCAGCACCAGCACCCAACCAAAGCACAGGAGTACCAGACACTCCTTCAGGCAGCCACTGCAATTATTGCTGCTGCCTAAAGGACTGGAAACACCATGATATTATCTCAGCTCTCAGAACTGACCCTCCATCAAACCCACAGCAGCTGGTTTCAGATGGCAGCAAGCCCAGGCATTCCCCAGGAGCCAGGGAGCCAGGCAGAACCCCAGATCAAGCACAACACAGGCCTGGGGCAACCCTCAGCCTCCAGCTCCAGCAGTGACTCCAGCACTTGGCTATAGTGCTGTCTGCCAACCCTACTGGGATGGCCTCAGGGAACTGCCAGGGATTGCAAAGGTGGAAGTGATGGAGAACTCCAAGCTCCTAGGGACAGGTTGATTCCTACTTTTGCTCCAGTATCTGGGTGCTGAGCTAGAACTGAGCTAGTATCTCCTTCCCAGGGCATGGGTGGATGTTTAGAGGCTGTTACACAAGATGACAACCTACAATCTGGCCTAAGAAGAGAGACTGCTGTGAGATCAGAGCCTTTCAGAATTATTTCCAACCCTGGCTTTCCCCTTTCTCACCGCAATGGCAGCACTACAACACCCCAGGAGAACTCGTCCCTTGAACAGTTCCTGTGGGCCTCATTAGGGATTTCCCACTCCGGCCTCCATCCCTGCCCCTCCCAGCAGCACGAGCAAGCCCAGGTTTCACCTACGTGTCATCCGTGTCTATGGACTCCCCCCGGGCAGCCCCTCCCTGGATGGACTCCATGGCTGTGGAGTACAGGGCCTTCTGCCCCACGGGACGCTTCTCATCCGATGTGCTGTGGGCTCCCTCCGACAGCTGCTCCCGCTCGTGCTGGTCTATGTTATGAACCCCAAGCAGGAGGCTGTAGTCCATGATTTTAAAACTTTCCAATACCTACAGGTTAGCATTGAGTTCAAGAACAAAGACATAATATCAAGCCAGCAGCAGAAATACAGACCCCGAAGCACAAAAGCAAAACAATCAAAGCAAAGCATCCCATCCACGTCACCACTAACAACTCCTTTGACAGAGCCTGAAAGTTTCTGAACCAACAGTCACCTCTGGGCTTGACTGCACAGTTTGGCCATCTCACAATCACACCAAAGGCCTGAAGGCTTGCAAACAACACCACTGTATCTGCTGCACAGTGACTGGGAAAATGCTCCAGCAGAGCAGCTACAAGGGGAACAGGCTGCCAAAGTGTGGTGCACCAGGCAAAGGAGTACAGCTCTCAGAGGCTGCCATGAGATGCAACTCTACTGCTTCACTTTCAGAGAAAAGGGCAGGAGAAAGGATTGGTCCCACTCTGGGGTCAGCAGATAAAGCAAGGTTCTCAATTGGGATTTGCTCTTTCTCATACTCGAGGGCCACAGAGGTTCCATACCCTGCCCTGGAGCTGCCCCCCTCCTTACCAGACAGTCTCGCTGCAACGTCTTCACCAAAGCACTGAAGGTGTCTGCATCCAACATTAGGCCCTCAGGCATGTCTTGGATGAAGTCCAGATCCTTGTACGTAGGGCTGGACTTTTCTTTTTCCTTCTTGGATGCCCGGCGTTTGTAGGTTGAACCTTTGAGGTCGAATTTCAGGTGCATTTTCACCACTCGAGGCAGGATGTTGTTCATCACGACCACACGGATGTTTTTGCCCCCAGACTGCACACAGTACAGTCCATAAAACTTGGGCAGCAGTGTCCGGGGGTTCTGGTTCAGATTCTGTAGCAAGGGTGGAAAAAAAGCATGGAAAAAAGGTCATTTGAGCAGCAGATTCTGGCTGTGCTCACCACAGAGCACAACAACAGCTGGACTGGGAATTCTTTGCTGAGAGGTTTACTGAACTTAACAGGAGCTCAGTGTACACATTTGACAAAGTACTGCATTTCAATGGCTTTAGGACCTGAAAATACAGGGACTGAGATGTTCAGCACTCTCTGGGCAAATAACCAAGTCCGGAAATCCTCTGCTTTCCCCAAGTACAGCAGCTAAAAAAAGGACACCAAACTGGGAAAGAAATAAACACAATAAGTGGGAACTTCAAGCTTAAAAATAACAGCTTTATCTCTCCACAAGTGTCAGAATCAAGAGCCATTCTCTGGCCCAGAATAAAGCAGGGACAGGGTTATTTTTTAAACAAAACAACATAAATGTTCTCCTCCTGTCCCAGTTGCTTCATAAAGCAGTCAACCAGAGAGCACGGATATCCTGTTCTGCCGTCATCTCCTTTTTTTAGGCAGCAGAATAATTAGGAATGACATGACAGGCAGGATTTGCTTGTTCAGCTTTGGGCACATTTGGGAAGGAAACAGAACTTCTCTGCATGCTGTGGCAGGAACGACAGACCTGACAGGTTCTGACAGACAGCAGAAATGTGACTGTATTAAAATTTCATTCCCCTCAGCTCACCCACCTGGGCACAGCAGTGAGCCCTCTTGGAGAGTGCCAAAAGTAACAGAGGCAGGTAAAAGGAAACAACTTTTGAAGTAACTCAGGATGAAACCACCCTGCTTCCTTTCCCTGACTCCTTTGATATGGGTGGTTTCCCAGGAGCAGCAGGGTGCTCAGGGGTAGCACCACAGAACTCACAGACAGAGCTGCAAGAAGTTGCTCAGAACTGTGCATCAGACAGGTAAGTTCAGTTTAATTGACTAATTGATGACAGGATTAACAATGCAACTCCATTCCTGCTCAAAATCCCACACCTGATTTACTACACACATTAGGCAACAGGCAGTGCTTTCCAAGAAAACTCATCCTGTCCAGGAATGTGAGTGTCACCTGCAAAAGCAAGTGATTCACAGAAACTCAGGATGGTTTGCATTGGAAGGGACTGTAAAGACCATTTGGTTTCACCCCCTGCCATGGGCAGGAACACCTTCCACTGTCCCAGGTTACTCCAAGCCCCATCCAACTTGGCAACACTCCCAGGGATGAGGCAGCCACAGCTGCTCTGGGTACCCTGTGCCAGGGCCTCCCCACCCTCACAGGGAAGAATTTCTCCCTGGCCTGGCTGTTACTAACACACAGACATCCCATAACCTGTGTCTCTTGGATAAATTTTACCCAGTAGATATTGAGCAAGGAAAGGATTTTCACAGAACCAGTGTAGGATCACATAAACACACTGCACCAGGCACACAGATGAGGCAGCAGCATTGCTTCTCATCACCTTCTCCTTGAGATCTTCACAACACACAACAAACAAATCCCTGGTTGTTGTAACTGAATGTCAAGAGTCCTCATCCATAGAGCTGGAGCCTCCAGCACAGTTGTGCAGGGAGACCAGCTCCTGGTTTTTACAGCAAAAGAGCAGCTTTGGGTCCAATTTACTTGTCTCAATGCAAGTCTCTGGGTCTCAATATCCTGCCTTGCCAGACTGATGTGCAAAGCTGGCTGGTACCATGGGGGCGTCCAACTTGGAATTGCAGCCACTGGTAGTCAGGACAATCCTTGGAGTAATGATCAAACAGCAGGAATGGGAAAGATTCAGAAACAGCAGAGCTTTCCCCACAAAACCAAGGTTGCATTATTGCCTGGAGAAAAGGAGGCTCAGGGGGGACCTTTTGCTCTCCACAAGTCCCTGAGGGTGTAGCCAGTTGGGAGTCAGGCTCTGCTATCAAGGAACAAGGGACAGGATGAGAGGAAATAGCCTCAAATTGTGCCAGGGGAGGTTTAGGTTGGATTAGGGGAAATTTCTTCATGGAAAGGGTTGCAAAGGATTAGAACAAGCTGTCCAGGGAAGTGGTGGAATCACCATTCCTGGAAGCATTCAAATAATGTGTGGCTGTGGCACTCAAGGACAAAGTTTAGTGTTGACCATCATGGTGCTGAGCTGAAGATTTGACCTGATGATCTTGGTGGTCTTTTCCAACCTTAAGAGTTTTACTATTCTATGACTGCAATCAGCAGCCATCCCCAAATACAGGGTGGGGCAGATGCACGTTGCCAAGTGAAGAGAAATGAACTAGTTCTGGGAAAAGGACACTCAGAAACACACATCTGGGAAGCCATTCTGAGGCCAGAACGCACATCCAAACTATGGCACAATTTCTGCCTCATGTTTACCTACAGAGTTTGCAAATAATTAGTAGGATTTGTGCTTCTGGGACTGGCTTCACGACACGTTGTTAACACTGTCCCTGGCATGGGGGCAGGCCACAAGGCACCCAGGTTGTTGTGGTGTGTCCCAGATATCCCAGGCCCCTCCCAGATGATTCCCTGCCAGGTTTGTCAATCATTCCTCCTTTCCACATCCTGAACCCTGATGAGTGCTGCCAGTCAACCCTGGCATTCCAGAAGGGCGTCGAGTGGTTGGCAGAATCCAAAAGATGCTTCCCACCCCTGAAAAGTCATTGGGCCATCCAAGTGTCCTCTGTCCCTTAGGACTTCCCCCCTGTACCTGGTTGGTGGTTACCTGTGTTCCTTCCCTCCCCTCTCCCCTGGTTCCAAGGGCCACCAGCCATGCTGTGGGAGTTCTGCTGGAGCTGTTGCTGGATTCACAGGCCTTTGGGCCAGGAATAAAACTCTGAGTCCAAACCCTCCATCAGAACCGGCTCCTTTCCTTCACTGTCGCCTTGGAACCTCTCAGTGGAAGGCAAATCTGAGCCTTTGCAGGCCTGGACTTGTCTCCAAGCCCTCAGCTGTAACATCCTGCTAGCCTGAGGTACCACTGGGGTGAAAACACCAGTGCTGCCAGATAGGCAAACAGCAAGGGCCAGCCAGCTCAGGCACAACCTCCTGGGAATATTGGTAATAATCAAACCCCAATGCAGGTGACAGGCCACAAGGCACCCAGGTGGAGGACATGCCCTGTGAAATGCTCTGCCATGACAGAAAAGCTGCCATGACAAAGCCAAGCTGGGTCCAAGGTCCTGGGTGATACACACCATGTAGTATCCAGGAAGGAGCTTCTGCAGGAATTCAGCTTCCTTGTGCATCACAGTTTTTATGATGAATTCATCGTCGCTGGTGACATAGAAGAGGGAGCCGCTGGCCCCGGGGTTGGACAGCTCGATCAGAGGCTCGTTACATAATGAATACTGGCGAGAAAAAGAAAATAAAGTGATGTTTTATCCCCCATTTATTGCAGATTTGAGTTCTATGCTGTCAAGGGCCTTCTCCATGATGTCGTGTCCTTGGGAGATTAAGGGGTAGCAAAGCTCAAGTGAGAACTATTTTCATTATAGGTTAGGTCTGAGCAGCCAAACTGATAGACAATTTATAATTAGAGACTAAGATTACAGTTCAGAGCATCCCAACTGCTCAGTATCCAACTAATTATCTGCTTTCAGGAACATCCAGCCTTCATAATGACATCTTATCTGTTCCCATTGTGCCTGTACGCACGTATCACATTCAGGCTCTTTGAGCACAGCCCAGCACATGCTGATGGACACAGAGGATTTCAGGAGACACCCTGGTCTGCTCAGGGAACCATGTATCACTGTGCTGGAGGGAACACAACGCACTAGCTGTTCCCAGCAGCCTCCTCTGGCCTTGTGCTCCCCTGTTCCCTGCAAAAGCCAGTGTCTGATTCACAGAATCTCAGAATGGTTTGGGCTGGAAATGACCTTAAAGCTCATCTTGTTCCACGCATGGGCAGATACACCTTCCACTAGACTAGGCTGGTCCACTCCAGCTCCATCCAACCTGGCTGTATTTTTACAGCTGCACTTCAGTCCATCAATTCTGCTGAAAACATGTGACAAGTCTTATCCCAGGTGTGCAATCAAAAGGGATGAGTCCCGCTCAAGCACAGTAAAGAATTCTGCACTGGGACCTGAACTAGGAGAACATGTCTGGTCATCAGGATGCAAAACAGTAGGTCCTCAAATAAGGACTTGCTCAGCAGCAGAGGAGGAAAAAGAGAAAACAAAGCAGGCAGATGCACTTTTTAGCTCAGTGCCCACCCAGGTACTGCAGGGGTCAGGAGGGTTCAGGGCAGGATAACAGAACTGCCCAGTGAGAGGTGAGATGGGGAGAGGGAGGTGGAGCATGGGAGGGAGGTGATCAGAGCAATAAATTAAATGTGCATCATTATGTAATGAAAACGGCTTTCAGCTCTACATAGATTAACAATCCCAGACTTGATCAAGTTAATCATCTCATGCATAATTAAAGGCATTTGCTGCTGTGGCAGGCAAAAGACAATCAGGGGGAAGCAGAAATAACAAATTAGAGCCATAACTTTTGCAACTGAGGCAAACTCCTTGCTTGTCCTCAGTTCTGAACACTCATCCACCAGGCAGCACTGCCTTTGCTGGCACAGGAGGGGATCACTGTTACCCTCCCACCTGGCACTGGCACAGGTTTGTTTCACTGGCAAGCCTTCAGCTGCAATCACTCCCATCTACAGGTGAAGTCACACAAAAAGGGCTGCTCCAAAAGGGGCGGGTGTGCTCTCATGGATGTGTTTCCCTCCCCAGACCACACAGAACAAGACGCCACATAAAGGCAAGGGCCCAAATACCACCACAGTGCACAAACAGCTTGTACTCTGAGGTATTTAAAAACCAGCCTTTCCAGCTCTGAGGAGCTTTTGAAGCACAAGAATAAGCTGTGGTTTAGTCTGTCTTTTTAAGATGATTAAAATAAATACATTCACATAGCTCTCCAGTGAGTACACAAGAAAAAATTCCCATTTTTGTCCTTAGAGCCACAGGGGACATTACAGGGTCGCACCCAGCACAACACAACTCCTTTGGCTTGTAAACACAGTAAGTTATTGTTACCACAAGGAGCAGAGGGAAGCCCATTGCAGAGCTTACACAGCTCACACTCTGTGCAGGTCATGGCCTCTGTCCACTACAGGCTGGCAGCTGCCGTTCAGCAAACTTAGACTTGGAACCATGGAATGTTTTGGGTTGGAATGGATCTTAAAGCCCATCTCATTCCATCCCGTGCCATGGGCAGGTACACCTTCCATAACATGCTGCAAGCCCCATCCAACCTCTCCTGGAACACTCCCAGGGATGGGGCAGCCACAGCTTCTCTGGGCAACCTGTGCCAGGGCCTCAGCACCCTCACGGTAAAGGAAAATAAAGGAGGAAAAGACAGAGAAATCTAAAATATATCCATACCAAATAATCATCTGGACGAATCCCAAAAAGCTCTCGGAAGTAGCGGAAAGCCACTGGGGCATAGGTCTTGAACCTGAAGTCGGCGTAGTGGTGAGCTGGGGTGAGGTTACTGCCTTCACTGCACAGAACACACACATGGGCAGAGCTCGTTACCCTTCACCAGACATGCACAGTCACACCAAAGCTACTGTGTATTTCAGATGCAAAAAGACATCTTTGGAACAACAACTACCACCTTTCTTCTGTGGTAGGAAAACAGGTTTCAAACTATCTGTCACAATCTATTTCCAGAGATTAAAAGAACAACCACTTGCCAAGTAGAATATATTTACACAGAGAACATAACTTTTATGAGCTTTGTTTATTCACAGTTAGAGACCTCCGAGAAGGGAGTTTCTTCCATCTAAAACATGGTATGATTTTGTGGAAGAAATTCTAGATGGACAGCTAGAAAACAAGCACGTGGGAAGGGTAACAAACTGGAGTGCACAGTACTGCATCTTGCACTGTGCTTCCCTGCAGGCCAGTGCACTGCAGATTCCAACACTTCCCACTGTTCTGTTTGTATATCATGAAGTAGATTTAAAACATTCAGAGCAGGCAATTCTGATCTAAAGACAGATGGAAGCTCTCTTGAAAAATCAGTGAGAGGAAAAGAAAAGAAATAATTCATGCATTCATTCTTTTCCTCTTCTCCTTTACCTTGGGAAAAAAATGCTCTCCACCACATAGAAGTCCTGCATCAAGACATCTCTCTCTGGCTTGGAGCTCAGATTGCCCACAGTATATCCAATCCCCAGCTGGATAGCCCCCTTCAGAGTTGATGAGGTGGTCTGGCAAAAGGAAAAGAGCAGTCAGTGAGCATTTCACAGCAGATAATAAGAATAACATCCCCTGCATTACAACACAGTCACGTCTGTGACTTTTGTGGGGTCATCTCAGGCACCACACACTGTTAACCAAGTTTACCCAGCTGCTGAAGAGATTAATTAGGGCTTCAGACTTGCTGTTTGCAGGATTGTGCTGTCCAAGAGTGCTGCATAAAAATATCAACTAGATTCACAACTACTGGGCCATAACTTCTCCGTCTGTCACCTACACTTGGGTGCCATCCCCCACTCCTCAAACCCAAACCTTTTTGTAGGTGGTTTCCCCAGAAGCATCCACACTTCGATGGCCAATCTTCTTTCCTTGGCCTGGCTGTCCTGGCAGTGATGGGCCCTGCAAGGAGAGAGCAGAAGGGCAGTCAGGGCACAGGCTGAGCTGCCACCAAGCATATACAGAGCAGTGCAGCCACATTCCCACACTGTACTGCACACAGGGATCATGGTACTGCTGGAGGAAACCCTGCAGAGCACCAACAGGTGAAACTGAAGTTCTTTGAATTATACTTCCACCCCTCAAGATGAGTTAGAATAGCAACACTCCACCTGACACCCCCACGGCTTGTTGGCAGAGCTCTCAGCAAAGACGCCAAGCTCAGAAAAGATCCAGCTGCCAAGATTCCCCTGGTGCTTGACTGCGGTCTCCCATCGATTTTAAACAGTGATGTATTAAACCAAACAGCCACAGAGATCTCACGCCCTCAGGTGTCACACTGACACCTTGGCTTTTGCTGGAGAGATCAGAGCCAGCTAATGGGGACAGCCCAGCCCCACTCACACTGAGATAATCCATTTAAGCAAGATCTCATCTGGTTACAATTCCAAGGCTGAGCCCACACAGGATGAGCCACAGGAATGTCTCTTCCACAAGTTTTGAAGTTTACAGAAATTATGTAGACTGCTAGCACTTCAGGGTGACAACAAACCTGCTCCTGCCCCCTTCTCCTACCTTCTAAGTCTGCTTAGGCCTTTCTTTGCCAGCCCAGGAGGTAGCAGCTTCTGGCTGCTCCTTTAACAGCCTGGTGTAACCAAGTGTTGGGAAGTTCCCTGCAGCTCCTTTTGCAGACCTAGGGACTCTCTACTCCACCACTAGTCAACACTGCATTCACACCCAAGCTCTCTGCCAGCTGAACCCCATGGATCCTGGAGCCCACCAGACAGCTAGAAATGCAGGTGAGAGACAAGCATCATTTTGGGGTTTGCTACATTGCAGAACAGCTTCGGATGTTCCTTTGAGCAGCATGCAGAGAGATCCAAGGTCACCTCCCAAGTTGTATCCACTGTCTATCCCCACCACTGTTCTATCCCTATCCCTCTTTGAGTGCTGCACAGACTCAGCTCTGAACCAATGGTTCCAGCAGACAATGGATAATTTTGCTTAGACTAAGAAGTTCTTTGTACTTTAGCTTTTGATCAAGAGTTTGCAGTTATTTCTGGTCAATCTGCTTGTACTTCTTGTACTAAGGGGCAGTCTGAGCTCTCCTTCAAAAATCCCATTTCCTACCCTATTTTATTAGCAAGACCAGCCTTGCTTCTGAGCACTTCTCCTCCAGCAGCTGTAAGCAGCAGCACAGCTCAGCCTCTCCCATCAATCCATTGGATCTTACTCCATGCAAGCCCAAGCTGTGCTGTCCTGCCCTGCCAAGGACTCACTATCATCCACCCAATGGGATGAGTAGATACAGACAGGGGGAAGGGACTGCCATCCTAGGAACTGCCGTGACAAAAGTCTCTTCCAGTCTCCTCCTCTGCCTGTGGCTGTTTCCAGGGCAAGAAAAAGTGGCCCTATTTGTGCATTAAACAATGCAACCAACTTCCACAGAAGCTGAGCTTCCCACTACACATATTCTGGTACAAAAGAATCAAGTGTCACATTCCAGGCAATTTCACAGGAAGATTTTGCTGTTCACGTATACATATGCTCATCATCCCAGGTGAGGAATGGGAAGGGGAATGTAAAAAAATTTGATCAAACAAAAATCATTTGAACATGATGCCCTAAACCATCAGTGTGGGTTTCAGGGAACAGCTTTCAGGCACAGAGCCTCCTACTAGATTCCCTGCTGCCAACTGTGAAGAGTTTTGCTCCAGAAGGTAACAGTGACTCAGAACCTGTGACCTGGAATATCTACAAGAGAAGAGGAGTCCCTGGAGATGTTCCCCTGGTTTAGGGCTTCACAAATCACAGCCTCCCTGACTTGCTCCCACCATAGAGGCCTGCAGATGTCCAATACCTGCATTCTCCAGTTCCCACCTCCAGGTTCTGGTGTGGAAGAGGTGCTCTCAGTCACCAATGCAGAGGCACCATGGATCACACAGCCAAAACTGGCCACATGATGGGCACGTGGATGACTCCACATCCCTTCTGTGGCTGCGGTGGTGCCGATGAAGAGACTCTGGAGATCTGCCACTAATTTTATTTCTCCCAAATAACAGATATTGATTTTGCAGTAATCATGTAAGTATTTTGAAATACAGTTTTGCTCTAAGAAGGCAGGTAGAAGAGTTTCCTAGAGCTCTGTGTTCTCATTTCTCAACACAGGATTGTCAAACCCAGCTTTACACACCTCAGTGACAGCTGTCTTCTTTGGGCCCAGACCTGCAGACAAAAAAGGAAGAGCATCAGGAAAAGCAGGGACATCAAATAAAAACCCCCAACCCAACCACCAAAACTCTGAGAAAACAGATCAATGCTTTGTCTTTCCAAGTACAGCAGCCAGCCTTTAGAGCAGCTGGTTTTACTTGGTTTTCAGCTTCACTAGTGCAGGAATATGATGGTACAGGAGTTGCCCGAACAATTTCATATTCAGAAGCACAAAAATGCACATTTTTTCCCAGCAACAGTATTTCTAGAGACTTCAGCAGAGAGGTTTTGCAAATCTCTGCTGCCTCATTAAGCAATGGGTCCTCACTACAGTGAAGAGTTGGCTCCACGCATAAGCCCAGAGACACTCTTGAAGCTGTTTTCCAGCCACTCAGAAGGCACTTCAAAAACTATATTGATAATTGAATATATTTATAGTATTCCTATGTCCAAATATATCACACAAATGAACACATCATTCATCTTTATTGCTGCCTCAGGAGAAGCCACTGCTGCTCCATTACAGCCAACAGTGGAAATCAGGGTTTTGCCTCAAGCTTTTAAGTATATAATCAGAGTTGAAAATACAGGCCCAAACCTTCTGAAATGAAGTCATCTCCCACTTCCTACCCAGTTTGTTTTTCTGAGTTTTTCCAAGCCCAAGTTTGTAAGAAGCTTCTTCATTTCAGACAGCAGAGAGCACAGGCTCCTGTGTGGATTCTGAGACCATGAGATCCAGCCCAGGTGGCTCCTGAGAGCTGCCATAAAGGATCAAGAGCTGCTGAAGAGGAGCTCCTCACACCACCCCAGCAGCCCCCCAGCACCTCTCTGTGCACAGGCCAGTTCTCATGGGGGAGTCTCCTACACAAACACAAACTCAAAGGACAGGTTTAAGGCCATACTTCCAGGTATGAGTCTGCCACTCCCTGCTCTGTCCTAGAGCATTCCTACAGGCACAAATCCTTATCAACCCATAATCCTTTAGAAAGGGCTTAATTTTGCAAGAGACCATCGAGTGCAGTTTTGAGTTGATCTACATTCAAATTTGGGGGTGGTATTCTCCAGGGGGAGTGGACATCCTCTGTCCCTTCTGGTTGGAGAGCAGGAAAAGCCCCAGAGCACCCAACCCAACTTTTGCTGCTTCAGAATCTCCCTCATTTGGTGAAGGAAGAATTTTGATGGTTTACCCATGGTACCTGTTCAACCCCCTCAAAGAGAAGCAGTGATGCTGCTCCAGGGCATGTTTCAGAAGGAGCCTGAGCAAGAACCTGGGCATCAGTACCTGAAGGGGCTCCAAGAGAGCTGGAAAGGGACTTTGGAAAAGGGCTTAGAGGGACAGAAAAAGGGGGAATGGCTTCCTACTGCCAAAGGGCAGGGTTAGATGGGAGATTGCAAAGAAATTCTTCCCTGTGAGGATGGTGAGGCCCTGGCACAGGGTGCCCAGAGCAGCTGTGGCTGCCCCTGGATCCCTAGAAGTGTCCAAGGCAAGGCTGGACAGGGCTTGGAGCAGCCTGGCATAGTGGAAGGTGTCCCTGCCCATGGTAGGGGTGGAACAAGATGAGTTTTAAGGTCCATTCCAACTTAAAACATTCCAAGATTCCATGATAACAAGATGACAACACCAAGGAAGTGTGTGACTCAGTTACATTTTGGAAAATATTTCAGAATCTGGAAAGCAAATAAACAACAAACCGAACAAAAAAAAACCCCTTGGTGATCACAGGGAAGATGAAGCAGCTCTAACTTGGGAGTGCTGCATCCTGATCTCCACAAACTGGGCAGTTTCTCATGTGAAACAGGTCATGTGGCAGTTGGAGCTGTCCACAGAGCACCCCCAGGCCTACAGCCCAGCCTGTGGGGCAGAGCCAGTGTGGCACAGGATTAATCACTTCTTGTTATTCACTTTTAAACAGTGCCCATCTCCTTCCTCAGGAACAGTCACTGAAATGCCACTCCCTTTGCTGCACAATCCCATTGCAAACAGGCAGAGGGAAGTGAGCAGAATGGGAATCCGAGGGGTGCAGAACAGCTCCCCTCTGTCACACACTCAGAGCTGTCCCCCTCAGGTGAGGGGGTGTCATTGACACAGGCAGGTGACACACACCAGGAGTGACATGAACCCTGTCACTCCTCCAGCTCACGGACTGCAGCAGCACATGGCTCAGGACCATTGCGAGCTCAAACTGTGCTGAAAAATTAGTTCTTTGGCCTAAGTCAACACAATTTTGTGATCATTGAACAGAACACCCTGCAATGGCCTGGAGAGCAGGAAATAAGGCTCTGAGTGATGATTTGGCTAATGAACCTCTAGGGCACAAGCTGAAGCAGCACTTCCAGACATGGGGGAATCCAAAGGAGCTAATGCTGCTCTAGATTGAGCACTGGAAATTGCTGGGAATGCAGCACAGCTGAGAGCCCTGGGCCGAGGGAATGTGCTCTCCCTGCATGGCTGCCACTGCTCTCCTGCTGCACTAATCTCATTTCTGCACTTTGTCACAATTCCAGAGCAGGAGATTATCTTTAATTTTGTGATAATTACCACAAGCCACTTTCATTCTCAGCTTTTAAGTGTCTGCTGCTGTACACGTACCAAATGTGGAATCAACACCAACCATCCACACAAAGGAAAGGTATTGGAGGCAAGGAACCACAGATCTCTGGGAGAAATGATGCCTGATATGGGCAAGAGTAACCCTAGCAAAACTTCCCTCTGCCCCCACCACTAATAAAAAGTAATCAGCTTTATAAAATCAACTTGTCTAGTCAGAAAATGTAAAAATCTTCCACTGGCTCCTCTGTGCTTGGCACATGGCTGTGCTCGGCTCAAACAAGCTGACAGATGGTCTGGCAAAATCTGATTTAACTCCAGCTCCAGGGGTTATTGAGCCACGAGGCAGCGCTGGGGTTTGCGGGAGTGGGAGCACTGCTGCGGGAAGTTTCGACACTTAACAAGCTAATTGAAATGATTCTGATCCGATTTGGTGGGGCTTACAAGGCTGTGCTCAGAAATGGGATGAGCGGCTCTGGAGGGGGAACCCTGAGATGAAACCCCAACTTTCTGCCCTGCCTCCAGTGGGTGCCTGGGATCTGCCAGGCACTTCATGCATGCTTGACCTGCTGCCTTCAGTTCTGTTCTCATCTGTGCATGGCTTTGAGTGACCCTGTTCCAGTGCTTGAGCTTCTGTAGAGCCTCTGAAATAAACACTTCAGTTGTGGCATTCAGCAATTCCCACCTCAGACTTAACTTGGACTTAACTTTTTTCCATATTCACAGCCACATCGGCCATCACCACTAAGCTGACGCCCTGTAGGACAGGCAGGAATTTCCTCCTGGAAAGCCTCTGCACAGGAAAGGGCTCAGGTTTCAGCTCTACCAGGCAGAGGAGTAAAATCCCCACAAGGTAAGGGTGCTGGGGCCCTGGCACAGCTTGCCCTGAGAAGCTGTGGCTGCCCCTGGATCCCTGGCAGTGTTCCAGGCCAGGCTGGATGGGGCTTGGAGCGACTCTGGACAGAGAAGGTCCCTTCCACTCCCTCCAAACCAGCTGAGGCAGGTTGCCTTGTCAAAATCCTTCATCAGCAAAACAGGCATTAGAGGCTTCTGTCCACCAGACAGGAATTTCTTAAAAAGGTTTACAAAAATCCAGCAGAAGCCTAATTGAAGATCACAGAATCTTAGAATATTCTGAACTGGAAGACACCCAGAAGGATCATCCAGTCCAGCCCCTGGCCCTGCACAGATCCCCCAGCAATCCCACCCTGGGCATCCCTGGCAGCCAAAGGTGTCCAAAGGCTCCTGGAGCTCTGGCAGCCTCAGGGCTGGGACCATTCCCTGGGCAGCCTGGGCAGTGCCCAAATGATCTAATAACTAAGTTTTCTTTATAAAACAGGTCTATACACACAGACATATATTTATTAATTGCAAATATTTGATGCTTTATGATGCCCTAGAGAAGTCAAAACAAATCTGAATAACCAGTGCACTTCTTTCTCTGATCAGAACTGCTGCTGCATCTTTACTAAAAGCTTCACTTTATTTAAGGGTTTATAAGTGTATAAAATGTGACTAGAACTAAAAATACGTGAAAATATAAATGTCACGTAAGCTTCTAGGCTGGAGGCTGCAACAGCATGATTCCCACAGAAACCCAGCACACCAGAGACCTGCAGTTTGCCACTCACACTCAGCCTGGTCTGGTGGAAGGTGTCCCAAAGGAGTGTGTCTATCTCATTTTTCACTTTCTCCATTGAGAACAAGACAATGTGACACACTGAGCAGCCCATTTGGACAATGAGGGATGTGGAGACTGTAACCAGGACACAACTCCCTGTTCTATCAGACCCCTAACATAGACTTGCTCGGTCAATGCTTTACAGGCAAAGGCAGAAACAAGAATGCCAAGACAGGAGCTGTGGAAGTAAATGCCCCTACACATACATTGCTATTGAAATACAAGCAGAAAGGATGGAAATTAAGCACATTCATCAAAAGTTACCACCCGTAAGGGACTGCTGGTAAAAACAACTTAAAATCAAGGGGGAGTGGGGGAAGGCAATTCAGCAAATCATGGAATGGTTTGGGTTGAAAGGGACCTTAAAGCTCATTTCATTCCACTCCCTGCCATGGGCAGGGACACCTTCCATTAGACCAGGATGCTCTGAGTCCCCTCCTTGGACACTTCCAGGGATGGGGCAGCCACAGCTGCTCTGGGCACCCTGTGCCAGGGCGTCCCCACCCTTACCAGGGAAGAATTTCTTTGCAATATTTCATCTAGCCCTGCCTTCTGATAGGGCATTCCCCTTTTTCTGTCCCTCCAGGCCCTTGTCCAGAGTTCTTCTCCAGCTCTTTTGTAAGCCAGAAAACACTCCTGAGCTGGGAAGCAGTCCCTGAGCCAGAGCAGCAGCCAGCTGGGCTTCCCAAGGAGCCAGCAGAAGCATCAGGCTGTGTCTCAAGGTACAGGCAAAAGCAATCCCTGAATTTCTTCTTGCATTCCACATGTGCCCACCAGCTCCCAGCACATGAAGCAGCAGTACAGGGTAGTCCTGGGAGGGGAGGGGACACCACAGAGAGCAGGAGCTGGCTTACCCACCCCCCAGAAAAGGCAGCTGAGTACAACCCGCCCTTTCCAGGCACCTAGTTCTGATCATTAAACATATTTTCTTCCCATAATTCAACACAATTTGATTCAGATGAGAATCATCAACTAAGGCACAAAATAAATTAAAATTTTGGGATTTTTTTCCCCCTTAAATGTGCCATCTCTTGGCAGAAAGAGCTGTAGCTGTTCTGCACCCTGGGCACGGATCAGTGCTCCTGCCATCTGAGAGCTTGGAGAAATAATACAGAAGTAAAGCAACCTGAGATAAATTCTGCTTGTTATGCAGAACCTACATCTAAATGTACCTGATGCTTTACCATCTAAAGGTATCTGTTTTTCCCTGGAGCACTGTCTGACTGACTGACCT
Organism: Thryothorus ludovicianus; assembly: GCA_013397245.1. Taxonomy (NCBI): domain Eukaryota; kingdom Metazoa; phylum Chordata; class Aves; order Passeriformes; family Certhiidae; genus Thryothorus; species Thryothorus ludovicianus. The sequence continues at coordinate 475,755 of VZTB01016722.1, read as the reverse complement.
TTGGGATCATCCGCACCAAACTGGTGCTGGTCGAACCCAGCTGACCCTCTCTGTTGCCTAGTTCACCCCATTATTCACCCCAGTGCTCAGCAAGGCTAGCTCCATCCCTATGGGCAAGCATACAGGGGGAGGAGAGACCTGGCTGTGATGCACCTGCAGCACAGACAGCTCAGCAGTCCTTAGTACACTTTAGCCAGCACCCGAAGTCCAGCAGTTATTTGCAGCAGAAAGGTTGGCAGCACGGGGCTCTATCCAAACTGGGCTACCAGGAGTAGCCAGAGATAAATAATCCTTTTTAACCCCACCTCAGCCACTCTGACCTCCTCCCTGTCCCCTGCTCCTTCTCATCACCCACACGGGCTCCATGCCTTGTTTGAAGCACACAGGAGCCACCTTCACACAAAATGATGCTTGCACACCAGGATCTGCTGCCTCAGCTCCATGTGCTGCACTCTTCCCATGGCCTTTGTCTTGTGTTTCTCAGCAGAAATGCTGGGGATGGAAACAGCAAGGCTTGTACAAATAAATGTCTAGTGCAAATGAACAGGCCAGGCCTTGGGGCACTGCTGAGAGCAGTGACATGGCTGACCCCTCCTTTCCACCCCAGGCATGGACATGCTCTTCCATTAAGTGGAGACAGACAGGCACAGAGAGCCCGAGTCCTGTACCAGCCACACCCCCTCAAGTTTCTGACCTCCAAACTCCAGAAGCTTCTCCCCTGCTAGCTCCCAGGGATCAGCACTGAACCTGTATTTTACAGCCCAGCTCAGCTGATCAAAGCAAACTTCCACCTTATGGAGCATCAGCACTGCCAGGGACTGCCACAAATGAATGTTCTGCAGTAAAGGCATCTAGGAGCCTGGTTTATTTTTGGGTTTATGCAGAAATGCTTTCTGCCTCAAAAATAAATCCGTTTATCCCAGCTCAAGAGGGAAGGCAGGCAGAAGCTGAAGATGCAAGCAGGCAGTGAACATGTCCCTTCCTCATCGTCAGCTGCAGGTGCTGCCACATCCGGGGTGCAGCATCCCGGGCGGGGCCCTCCTCAGGGAGCTGAGCCAGGACATCACCACACTGGAGCGTTTCCTTAACAACTCTCCGGAAAAGCACTTAAAGCGCCAAAGCCCAATTACAGTGAGGAACGAGCAGGACAAGACCAGGGAAATGAAATTCAAAAAGAACTGATTTGCTTTCTTGTTTTGGATCAGCTGCATGTAGAAAAAGGACAATTTTGGAGTGCTGAGCCCAAAGCGTGTGACACAGTGACAAAGAGCAAAACAAAAATCTCAAGAGCAGCACACAATAGCTGCCACCCAGCAGCGGAACAGGCTGCAGTCGCTTGGCTCAGTAATTATGCAATCCAGTGGGATGTTCAGGCAAACATCTGCTCCATGGAAAAGGTGCAGCCTTATCTGAACACCATGTTCCTGCTCCCTTCCACGTGCCGGTCACAGGAGGATTGTGGAGTGGAAGAACACACACTCCCCAGCACGTCCCTCGCGGGCAGTGGGGGCAGGAAGGTGAGAGGCTCCCAAGGTCAGGCAGCCAGCAGCGGCGCTGTAAACGCCGGCCTCTTCCCAGCTTCTGGCTTCTCTCTTTATTACAGTCTGCAAGTCCAATCTGCCTACCAGCACTCACAACAAAGCTTGATCAGGATTAGAGACGGCAAACATGGAGCAGGAAGCATCGCCCCTGCAGGACTGAGCCAGTTCTGTGCCTGTGATGACGCTCAGGCACAGAAGTCCCGCACTGAAACCACGACGCCAATTTAGAGCAGGGCCATAAAAGGCTGAAGGACTTTGAAGTCACATTCCTCACAATCATCCAGAAGAGCCAGAGCAATATTCAGCTGCCCTTACCTTTGTTCCATGGTAGGATTAACTTAAAATCCCCTACTAGCAGGTTCCAACCCACTGACTCTGCTCACTTGTGCATCTCTTGCCTGCCCAGAGCTATGGTTTGGAAGCAAGAGGACAGAGAACCCCCTGCTGCCTTTCTAGTTGTGTTGCAAAACCACTGGGGACCCGAATGTAGCACACGAACACAGGCAGCCCTTGGGACTCTATTCTGTGTATTCAGATGGAGTTTCCAGCTGCCACAAGGCCCCCAAGAGTCACTTCTCAAACCCAGGTCGGAGAAGCACGAGACAATGAAGGAATTCACTTCCCTCTTTCATTTTCCAAGCATCCCCATCCCTCTGCCTGCAGACTTCTGATATGGAGCAGGATTCAGGGCCTTTAACATGTCCTACCTATGGCAGGGAAAGAGGCTCACCTCCATCCTCCACTTGCCTCTGAGTGCCACTAAAAAAGAGAGAGAAGCTTGACCTGACTGTTATGAGGTTACACCTTGCCTGCCTCAGCCAGAACAGTTGTTCTGTCCCAAATACCCAGGGTTTCCATCGTGGCACAGCTCAGGGCTTTGGCTGCTTGGGGCTTAGTGTCAGCCCATAGCACCTGCCAGCCAGGTAGAGATTAGTGTTGCTGGAGCCTCTTCACCAGCCAAGCTCCTTCTGGAACTCACTGGCTCTGTGAGGATACCTGCAAGGCAGGTGCCAGGCAAAGAACAGGGAACTGCTAGCTGGAAAAAGGATATATTCACTATGGTCAATCCTAAAATTTCTTACGCTGATAAACAGCACAGGATATTGTTATTGAGAGGACAAATCCCCTTTTACTAGAGCAGGAGGATGCTTTTGCACATCAGCTTGGCTCCCTTTCCAATATTCCTTCTCTGGGTATCCTGCAAAGGATCTCAGCCTCTCTGGGGGGAGCACTGGCAATGCAAAGGAATCATCCCAGCTGCTTGCAGGAGCAGCAGCACAGCAGATACCAAGAGGGCTGGATTGCATGAGAGTGACAAACTATCCCCTCGACTTTATCTCTCAGCCCTGTTTCCCTCCAGGAGGGGATTGGCCAGATAATTTGTAATTTCCACTATTTGAAAGTGTTTTCCTCAAACAAGACTGGCCCCCTTGTTCACTCAGCATCAAGAGTTAATCTAATCTAATTTAGTCTGAGAATACAAGAATGCAACCCATGGAAGATATCCACCACTTTCTGACATTCTAAAAAGCATATTGAAGTCCAACTACTACAGTCAAAGAAGATAAGGAAATCTACTTGAAATTTCCCAATAACCACCTAGCACAACACCAGGACATAGAGATGGCACCACAGACAGCACAGCTTTAAACCCATGGGATCTCAGCATCCCAACCAACAGCAGTCTCCAAAGGGAAAACAGCTGTTTTGTCTGCAGACCACCCTTCAAAAGACATCCCAAAGATGCACCTGGATTTTTACCTAGTGGGGCATTTCCTGATTTACTCTACAGCCAAAGCTGCTCAGCTAAATCCTGTAAGATTTAATTCCGCTCTGGCTTATGTCACCTGACAGAGATTTTCTGAGAGTGCTCAAGCACTGGAGACTTGAAAGGGGATTTCAGAGCAAGGTTACGCACAACATGCGTGACTGGAGATAAAGTCCTTGTACCCAGTCTGATGGGAGCAGCCAACAAACTCCTTCACCAAACACTTCCAGGCTGCCACAGGTGCTGCTGACAACACAACAATGTGGAGCTTTGCATCCCAATGCTGAGGACAAGGCCCGAGTGGGAAAGCAGGCAGGGACATCTCTAACTTCTACCTGTCTCAAAAACAGATATCCACGCAAAAGCATTAGGTTGCATTTCCAGTTTTAAGAGTGTGAATTTTTGATACAGCCCTCAAAGAGCATATTCTCTGCACAATTCGGACGTGGTTTCCAAGTTGACCAGGTACCAATGAAAATTCACAGTTAAAACATACTCAAAAAAGCAGAGCAGTGACATATCCTTGTTTGAGAAACCAAAGGTTTGACTTGATAATCTTGCAGGCCTTTTCCAACCTTAATGGTTCCATGATTCTATGACCTGCTTCTAAATAAATCTGAGGTTTTGCTGATGTAAAAAGGAGAAACCCAAGCTCTCCAGGCTGCAGATACAGCTCATCTGAGCTGGTTTCCTGGCCTCATTCAAAACTCAGTCTTCCAACTCTACTACTTCCCATTAGCATGTCCTGTGCCTGCCTGGCAGCACCTCACCACCGTTGCTGCCTGTGCCTCTCCTGCACCACCCATCCAGACCCCACAGCTCAACAAAGTGTGAGCTGGCCAGCTCTTCAGGAGCAAACTCTGCTTAATCCATCCCAGCTACTGCAAATTCTTTCCTCTAGTTATATCCAGATGGATCCTGGGCTGCATCAAAAGAATTGTGATGAGCAGATTGAGGAAGGGGATTCTGCCCCTCCGCCCCACTCGGTGAGATCTCATCTGCAGAGCTGCCTCCAGGTCAGGGGTCCAACACCAACAGGATATGGAGCTGCTAGAGCAAGTCCAGGGGAAGCCACAGAGGCCCTCTGCTCTGAAGCTGAGGCTGTTCATTTGGACAAGGCTCCAGGGAGACCTCAGAGCCCCTTCCAGTGCCTAAAGGGGCTCCAAGAGAGCCAGAGAGGAGCTTTGAACAAGAGTTTAGAAGGACAGGACATGGGGGAAGAGCTTCCCACCGCCAGAGGGCAGGGTTACATGGGATATTGGGAAGAAATTCTTGGCTGCGAGGGTGGTGAGACCCTGGCACAGGATATGTCCCAGCCGTAGCAGTGTTCAAGCTCAGGTTGGACAGGACTTGGAGCAACCTGTTATCCCTTCAGCTACCCTAACACAGCTGTTGCATGCTATAGATTGCATCAGCAAAGCCTTTTATTTTCAGGTGGTTGTAAACAACTCTGGGAGATAACTGAGATTTCATTCCTTCTATCTCCACGGCTTCTGGAGGTTTTGATAACTGAGTGCCAGCAGTGAGGTGACTGACCACCTCTGGTCTAGTGGAAGGTGTCCCTGCCCATAGCAGGCAGTGGAATAAGATGAGCATTAAGGGTCCCTTCCAACCCAAACTATTCTGTGATCCCTTCCCTTCCTGAACATGCCAACACCTCTTCTCTTTCCCAGGCTGAGGGGTCTGATACCCAGGAGGGGTCCTGAGTCTCCAGTCTTCACCCCAACTGGGGCTCTGTAAGCAAACATCTCTCAGAGCTGCAGCAGCTCTGGACATACAGGTTCCTGTGTTGTCAGACTCAGGAACAATCTCCTGGGCAAAAGCTACTGACACAAGGTGTGGGGAGTTGGAGGTTAAAAATAAATTTACATTATTGCTCTTTACCATGTTCTTTTGTCACTGGCTTAGCTGAGGCCTTCTGCTCTCTGTGATTCAAGTGTTTTGGTCAGGCGCTCCTGCTTTGCTCTCACAAAGGCACCTGAAGAGATGGAAGAAAACAAGCCACAGCAGAACAAACTCCAAAGATGGAGTGTGCTGCCAAAAATCGTAACTCAAAGTTTCAGCAGGAAGTCTCCCCTCTCCTTGGGATCCTGGCTGTAGCATGGCAGCTAGTGACTCAGCTAGCAGCTGAAAAGAAGGTACCTAAAAACAACGACATTTCAAAAAAAATCTAGAGCTCTTACTAGAAAATTCAAACAGGTGAGATACACAAAGAGGGCATGAAGAGATAAACTGCTGCCCATACTGGGCTACAGGGGTGTCTCAGTTGTGTTACATCAGCAATCAGGGACAGCCTCCTACAGCACAGGCAGCCATGAGCCAAAGGCCAGGCTGGTTCTGGCACAGACCTGCAGCCTTCTCAAAGCTGAGGCAGAAAAGCTGCTTCTCCAGCCTGGCCTGGAGGACTTGCACTTAAGAGGCTGAGCCAGGAATTTATTACTTCTATTTAACTAAGTGCAGCAATGCCCATTTATTTATTTGAGAACTAGATCTCCAGACTCTGCACAGGTATGTGTCCAAACAAAGATGCAAAACAAGAAAGAGCAAAATCCAAAAGAGCACTCAGGCTCTTGAGGTGCTGCTCAGGCAGAACTGAGGCTGTTGATGGAACTTGTTCTCCTAAACTCCTGCAGGCCTCCAGCTGCTGAGGGCTCTGAAGACTGGTGGCAATCTTCTCCCTATGGCTGAGCACACATTTGTACCCCGGGCAGCCACAAACCCCTCTGGGAGTAGCACCAGTTTGGGCTGAGCTTGCACAGGGCACAAAATATGCCTCATCCTTGATATTCCTGCACTTGCACAGGACAGAGGAGTGGACAAGGTCTCTCTCAAGTGATGTTGTGGTTTCTAGGATGTATCTGAAAAAAGACTCTCAATAGGTGGAAGACAAGTTGAACCCCAGCCATCTGGGTCAGCTCTCTTCCCAGCTTTCCAGAGCCTCCAGATCTTGGGCTGTGGGTTTTGGAGCAGCTTTTCTCCAGTGAGGAGGTGGAAGAAAGGCATGCCTTAAACAGAGAGAACTCAACTAAAGAATATTAGGGCTCCAAACAAAGTGACCACCTCAGGAAGAGCTCAGGCTGGCTGCCTACATGGCTCATAAATGTGCACTGGAAACACTTTGTAAGCTCCAGATGCAACTGGGAACAACTTCTGGTGTCCAAGGTTTCAGAGCCCTGAACCATGAACAACTTGCACCCTTCTCAGGGCTTTACTCAGCATCTGCCCAACACAAGGAAAAACTTGTGATGCCATATCAATCTTATAATCATTAAGGCCAGAAAAGAGCTCCAAGGTCATCAAGCCCAACCTCTGACTGAAGCTCATCATACTCACTAAACCATACAGCAAAGTGCCATTTCGACTTCCAAGAATATCATCACCACTACTGTCCTGAGTAGCCTGTTTCAAGGCCTGACCACTCTTTCAGTGAGGAAATTTTCCCAGCATCCAACCAGAACCTCCCACCAGGCCACCTTGAGGCCGTTGCCTCTCCTCCTGTCCCTGTCCCTGGGAGCAGAGCCTGACCCCCCCCGGCTGTCCTCTCCTGTCAGGAGCTGTGCAGAGCCAGAAGGGCCCCCCTGAACCTCCTTTTCTCCAGGCTGAGCCTTCTCAGCTGTCTCAGCTGCTCCTGGTGCTCCAGACCCCTCCCCAGGTCTGTTCCCTTCTCTGGACAGGCTCCAGCCCCTCAATGTCCTTCTTGTCATGAGGGGCCCAAAACTGACCCCAGGGTTTGATGTGGGGCCTCAGGAGTGCCCAGCACAGGGGGAAGACACTGCTCTGGTCTGGCTGGCCACACAAACTCAAGCCAGCAGCATGGAGTGAAATTCAGCTTAGCACTTCTGAACTACACAGAAGAACCTCACGAGTCCTTTAACATTATTTGCTATGACTTCAATAAAACAAGAAATTAATTTGCTCCCCTGAACCAGAACACTACAAGTTTGGATCAGCCAAACACACACTACCACTGACCTGCAAAAGGGAGGAGGAACAGCACAATCTGCTCCTCTGGGAGAGAAACAGAAACCACAGCCAGGCACACTGACACAAAATATTCCCTCAGAAAAGCATCTCCAGGAGGACAACCCAGCTGTGTGCTTAGGTTTCTCCTCCCAACCACCAGCTTTCTGGTTTATGGTGATGTTTGCGGGGACGCAAAAAGAGTCAGAGGAGTGTGGTGATGCTGGCCAACACTTTACACAACAGTTCTCAGTGGGGAATAAAGGATACTGCAGGCTGGCATGGGAAGTCTCATGGCTTCAAGTCTACATTTCTTGGCTTCCAATCCAGTAGCTTCCTTCCAAACCAGATGGCTTCAGCCTACAGCTCTGTCCCCACCAAGCATTGGGGCTCCCCAGCCGCACCGAGGAAGCCAAGCAGGTTTGAGCAAGGGAGTCCTTCTCACAAAGCACAGCAGCATAGTTGGAAAGCTCAGAGCAGCCAGGAGGTGAAGGCTGTCTGTGGGAAGAGAAGAAGGCAGGTGTAATGAAGCAAAGCCATCCTGCAGGTACCACAACCATTTGAAGAATGGGCCTGACCAAGCTCTGCAGCTTTGGATGGGGCTTCTTGGCTTCCTCTTCACCAAACTGAGTGCCAGCACTTGGTTTTGCCAGCACTTAAAAGTGAGTCATAAGGCAAAGCAGGTTTGGAGACTCTTTTCTTGTCAAGCCAAAAGCAGGAGCTCTAATAGAAAACATGAAATACCAGGCAGCATTTGCTACTTCTGCCTGCAACGCAGTCCTTTTTCCTTTAGATGAGCAGCTGTCATTCAGACATATCTTATCCCTCCCTCCCACAGGTCTTGAATTAAGTCATTTTTCACCTCACCCTTACAGATTAAGTTTTTACCCCACTTCACAGCAAAACTTGGCATTTCTTCATCTGCTGTAAAAACCCACCTTGTTTCTCTAGGTCACAGTTTGCTCTTCATGCTGAGCACTTCCAGCCTCCTTGCACTCCCAGTTTTCAGTTTAGAAAAGATTAAAAATAAATCCAATCTTTGTATTTTAAAACCTGGTAAAACCTGGGAGTTCAGGGAGCCACAGTATCTCTCTAAGATTGTTATAAACCTTAAATCTCATCCCTTGTGGAAGTTTGTGCATTGACATCCCATCCACATAAAACCAGAGCCTGCACATATGAAACCAAGTTCCTCCCAAATTGCCACGTTTCTCATTTTCTATAATAAGCATTTTCTGGCATTATCAGTCCAGAAGCCACTTGCTCAAAAGAGTGTCCCAGATAGTTAATCCACCAGTGACTCCTGCAGAATACTGAAATGAAAACAAACATTCAACCCTCTGAGACTACAGAGGAGAAAGACTGTCAGCAGTTCTCTACCATCAAAATTAATTTAAGCCTGAAGAGAAGCTGAGCTAAGAAGTAGTATCTTGGAATTAAAAAAGTCCATATGCATATCAATCAGTATGAGGCTGCAGCCTCACCTTGAGTTCCAGAGGTAGTTTGGGCACAAGATCAGAAGGATCCAAAGCTGTTGGAGAGTGTCCAAAGGAGGGACAGGAGCTGGGGAAGGTTCTGAGGAGCAGCTGAGGGCACTTGGCTCGTTCAGCTGGAGCACAGGAGGCTGAGGGGAGGCTCCTCGGGGGCTGCAGCTCCTCCCGAGGGGAGGCAGAGGGGCAGGGGCTGAGCTCTGCTCTGGGACAGGAGCCCAGGAAGGGCTGGAGCTGTGTCAGGGCTTGGGATGGAGCTCAGGGAAAGGTTCTTCCCCCCGAGGGTGCTGGGCACTGCCCAGGCTGCCCAGGGAATGGTCCCAGCCCCGAGGCTGCCAGAGCTCCAGGAGCCTTTGGACATCTTTGGCTGCCAGGGATGCCCAGGGTGGGATTGCTGGGGGATCTGTGCAGTGACAGGGACTGGACTTGAAATGAACACAATATCCACCTTGTGAAAAACTTCATTGTCTTGTAATGTAAGTCAGAATTACAGAGGAAAAAACCATTCCATTAAGCAAAGGCAATTGTTAACCTTCCAGATTTCAGCTCTTATCATGGAACAAACAGTCCTTACCAACCACAAAAACCACCCCATAACATGTGCTATTTAAACCTCCAAATAATCCCCACCTGTTAGGCAAGAGTGAAACTCAAGGCCTTATTTCTGAATTCCACCTCAGCAAGTGTCTGAAACTGAGCATGTCATTAAAAGTGACAAGCACAGCTTTGAGACTGCAGCTTCATTTTCTGCTCTCTCTATTCCAGCTTTGAAGTCAGGGACTATTTTACATCGCTACAGTTTGCATTTCTGCCAGCAAATGCTCTGCGTTTTGTATACTGCCCCCGTCAACACGCAGCCAGCCAGATGGAGAGAGTGGCACCCAACACGTACAGAGAGGAGGAAAACTTGTCATTTTGCAGATAACACCCAGTTAAAAGTGACATTTAAAGAGAAGACAAATGGTTTCAGGTATTACATCTGCCCTCTTGGCTGCATGTGGGACTGAGCACACCACCTCTTCATCCTGGCACAGAGATGCAGAACCAGCTACACTGACAGAAACTGCGTAATCAAGAACGCAGACAGACAACCAAGTTCCACATCAGCATCCAAGTGGAGTGACTGTGACTGCTGAAGTGCCATTAGCACATTCAGGGAAGGAGCACTCAGTCAAAGGAGGATTTTAGCCAGCTCCCTCCCTCTGAAAAATGCAATAATGGGCAGTTTTATACTGAAAAATCCACAAAATCTGGTCCATCAGATGCGCAGAGAAACTACAGAAAGAATAACTACTGCAGCATCTTTGTCCTCAGCAGTTGCATCCTGCTCAAAGCAGAGGCTTTGGCAGTATTTCCTTGTGTCTTAGCCCAGCTTACAGAATGTGTCAAACATGACAAGGCAGCAGAAAGATGTGCACATCTTCCCTGATTTTTTTAGAGCAATTAACAAAGTCCATCATTTTTGCCTTGCAGAAGACTCCTCCCTATTCCCCCATCAACCAACGTGGTAAATGACAGCAGTGTCACAAAGCCTGGGTGAGCTCCAGTTTGCAACCCTACACTGGGAAGAGAGTTGCACATCCTATAGGAAGACCTAATCAGTGGCCATGGAAGGCTCTAGCTCATCACCTTCACTTTACTTTGTACAAGGCACACGTGTGTTTCTAGGCTTTATGTCAAGCCTGAAGATTTTTCTTAAATCCCTCACTTTTTCAGGACCTCAAGTAAAATCCGTGGACACCAGAGGTGAAAACTGACTTTGGCTGGGCTGTCGCCTCCGTGGGATCCACTGCAGACAAAGTGGTAACAAAAGTGAGCAGGCTGCAAGGGCAGAAACCAGCCATGTCCCATCCCAGCTCTTGTGACTCCCAAGACTTTATCAGCTGTGTTGACAAAGCAGGATACGCCACTGTTGGTGGCTGAGGTCACCTGAACTCTGCCAGAGTTCACAAGTGTTTGAACAATGCTCTCAGGCACTTGGTGGGATTACTGGGGTTCCTGGCAGGCCCATGAACTGGACCCAATGACCCTAGTGGGATTCTATGACTCTATGCTTTCTGGCACTGTGGTCTGCTGGGAGCCTCACAGGACTTAGGAGATGAGTCTTGAGCTTTGAAAGGACTTCATGAAACCTCTCAAAACTTGCCAATTACAAAAAATACTCAGGTGCTCTGAACACTTTGTGAGTTGTACCAACACACCAACCCAAACTGCTCCCACTCAAGTTGCTCAAATTGGTGCCAAGTGGCCTGAATTACCTGAGCTCAGCTAGCCTTGAATGAGATAAAAATCCATATACAACTGTTCTGAGACAATTCCATCACAGGAAGGCTGACAGGACCAGCACTGAACAGCATCTGAAGCAGTGCTGTGACTGTACTGCTGCCCAACCACAACTGGTGAAAAACCAGGTAAATTCCAAGAGCTCAAGAAGATGCTGTTAACTTAGTCTTAAAACAGAATCATAGTTCCATCCACAAACCAGGAATTCCACCCCAAAAAGTAACTGAAATAATTGGATTAAATCACCTTGAAGTCATTCATCCCATGCACAGAAACAAAATTGTGCTGCTGTACTGCTGTAGAGTTACATTTGATTTTTTTGGCAGAGAATCTTCCCAAGGTCACATGATGCTCCACAGGTCGACAGCAGCAAGAGGAAGGTGGTCCCCCCTCATCATCACCCTGCAGCACATGTGGCCAGGATGTTCTCCCATCCCGCAGGAAAGGGAGGAGGGAGAGCAGATTAAGGTGACCTACATTACTCCTGCTTTAAATATACAAGAGAATTGCTTTTATTCTACCTACCTCATTCTTCCCTGGCCTTCCTGTCCCACACAGGGTTGGCAAGACCCCTCTGCTCAGGTGGGACATGCAGGTGGGGTGAATCCAACCTTAATCAGGGAGGCAGAAAGCAACTTTGGGCATCAAGTTTGAATTCCCAAGAGACTGACTTTGCAAACAATGCTCTTTCAATGGAGATGACACATGTTTCTGTGTCAGTCCTCAACTCCATCAGGTCATGCTTCATCGGTCTCAGTGGCTGTCTCTGGAAATCTGGACCTTCACTTACTTGGGGTGAAAATATAAAGCAGCAACTGAGAACAGCAAACTCCACGGGAAAGAAAAGTCTAACTAGCAATTTAAATAGCATCTTGTCAGGCAGCAAATGAGCAGGTAAAACAATCTTGACTAATTCTACTCTTGCAGAAGTACAACATGGTCACCAGCACAGTCTGACACACCCAAGACACTTATTTGGAAGGGCAGCATCCTGATATGCCCAAAGTTTGGGTCACACTAAGGACAGGCTTCCAACACCAGTCCAGCTAAATGACTGTGAACTGAGGTTCCTAGCCCCAAAAGCAACAGAACTCTTCTCCTGTGGAAAAAAACATGAAACAGCTGGGGAATTATTCTGATTTACTAAATTCAGTGAAGGAGTAGAGACTCGACTGGCTCCCAGCCCAGCACTCTCTTCCTCTGGTGAGCTGCATTTCTTCCAGGAGATGGCTGAGGTCAAAGCACTACCAGATCTTCTGGAAAAGAAATTAGGAGGTGTCTGCCATGGTACAGGAATGCAGACAACTTGAATGTGAAGAGTCAGCAGTTTGACAGAGCTTTGTCCCAAAAAGCATTACTGAGTTTAAATGAAGAGTTAATAGCTGCTGTGCCTAAACAGGCCATCAGAGCACAAGAACTCATTTTGCAGGAGCCACCAAGACCCATACAAGAGCTCCCACAGGAGAGCAGAAGCAGGAAAGCTTTAACAGCAGCAGCCAGGGCACACAGCAGAAGCTGAACCAAACTTCATTCCCCTGTGTGGCTGGGAGAGGTGGAACATTATGCAGTAAAGTGAAAAGCAGCATTTGAGCTCTGTGGAGTCTGACCAGTCTGACCCAGCTCCCCATCAGCCATGGCGCCAGTGGCATTGTCCCAGCAGCGCTGCTGCGTTTTAATGAGCACAAACAAGGCAAAGCTGCCCTCGTCTTGTAATCCATTAATTCCTCCCAGTTCAGGAGACTGAGCTGTTTCACCCAGAACAAAGACAGGAGCTGCTGCCTGTGCTGTTCCCATGCTCAGCTAATCTCCAGGCCCTTTTAGTCATGGACATGGATCTACCCAGGCTGGTCTTGTGACAAACCCTGGGCCATGACCTGGTTCCCTTTTCTGGATCAAGGACTGCCTTGGGGAGCAGGAGCAGCTACAGCTGTGCTCCTGGAATGTGGGCCCTTGCCTTTCAAACACTCCTCATTCAACAGGCAGGTCTTCAAAGATGAAGGCAAATAGCTAGTTGACAACTTCTCTTTTCTCCCAGGAAGTCTTCCCCACCCTCTCTAGTAGTAATTTCTGCAAAGAGAACATGCAGATTCTGCTGATTACAAAGGACATGAGGACTGGACGAGACCCTTGATGCATCTGCAAAACATTTACACTCCTCATACTGAATGCAAATAGCACAGGCAGTGGTCGGACACAGCAGAGTTTGTTTCTTGCAACTCCAGATCCAGAGTCAAGCAGTTATCCAGAAGGACAGCACTTCTCATAGGTATCTGCCAGAGGTGTGACTCTGGTAAAGAACATGCCAGCTCCGTGCTATAAAAGAACACAGCTCTTCTGCACACATGGATTATTCCGGCCTGCTTCTGTGTGACAGTAAATATTTAAGAGAACCCTTCACATGAGACACTGACTCCCTAGCTGTACACATTTGTGGTTTTTTTCAATAGAATCAGGTAAGAACAGTAGGCTTGCTGTAGCTGAAAGCTTGTAGCTTTCAAAGAAAGCTGGAATAGAAGCAAAGGGACTCCTAGTGTCTCCCTAGAGCTGTGAGATAAAAACACATGTTAAGTAGTGACCAGCAGCATGGGCAGGGCTGGGAACACTGGAGCAATGCAGCACACTGCCAGCTTCACATTTCCTCCCCACCACCCACCACATGTCCTCTGACTCGGCCCAGTAATTCACCACAAGCCAGTGCCAAAACCCACATGTAAGCTGGGCAAGCCACAAGAACACATCATGGAAGACGATGACACTTAATTAGGGGTTGACAGCATTTTCTGCTAAATATGTGGGTGAGGAGACAAAATAACAGAAAAGCTGCTCTAATCACTTTTAGCTTTTTAATTACAAAAAAATGCTTTCCAGAAAGTCTGGAGGTTAACCCAGCTATTGACATCACTGAAAAGTCAAACAAGTGCCAGGCTGCTTAGGAATGAAGTATTTCAAAAACCTGCCAAAGAAGGAAAAGCCCCAACATCACTCACTGTATGATCACTGGCTTGTGCAGGGCTGTTGGAGAAGCCAGGCTCCCATCCACACACTCAGTCTGTGAGTTCTCCCCAGAGGAGAGAGCTGCTGGGAGAGCCAGCCACTGCTCCCTTTGGCACATGCTCCCCAGCCAGGTGAGCAATGGTGGGCTCTGCTGAGGTTTGCGCTGATGGGGATCAAAACCAAGTCCACTTCACACAGGCCACGAGTTTAGTTTTTTTGCACGACCCTCTTCCTTTTCATGCTTTTGTTTCATTTCAGCATTGAACAGTCTTTGGCTTCCAGGTCTTCGCAGTGCCTTGATTTCCCTCTGCTGTGCTCATGTCTTCCTGTCTGTGAGTGCTCACCCGTGGCAGAACAGCCAGCAGCAGGGGCTCAGCACGGCCTGTGTCCTCATCCCAGCACGACAGGAAAACACACGTGGCTGCAAAGGCACCCTCAGCCAGTAGCAAACATCCAGATCATGCTTGGCCAGGAATTCTGTTTTGCCAAAGACTTACAGAACACAATAGTACTTTTCTCCTTTGAGCTCCTGCACTTGCAACGGATTTAGAAATGGTGAAATAACAGAGGTGTGTCCATCTAAAAGTAAGTACTTACAGGGAATCCACACCAAACAATTAGGGCTCTGCACAATGCTTCTGCCTGGTCCCACAGACATGATCAGACCGTGAGTCTGATGTGACTAAAAAGTTATGTCGTTGGGCACATTCTTGAGGTGATCCAGCTTGTAGGCCTAGGAGATAGCTGAAGAACAGCAACACTGTCACCTGGGTTATTAAACTATAAGAGATCTTGGTTAGAGACTTGGAAAGATTTAATGGGAAAGGAAATACCTCACCTTCGCATCTGTTGTTCTGCTGTGTTTATGAGTTTCAAGGCTGGATGGGGCTTGGAACCCTCAGGTCGCATGGAAGGTGTCCCTGCCCATAGTAGGGGGTTGGAATGAGATGGTCCCTTCCCACCCAAACCATTCTTTCATTCTACGATTCAAACATTCTGAGTCATTCTCTCCCAACACAAGCATCTTGGAGAAATGGAGGTGCCAAGGCATCTGTGTTAAACTAGAGTGTCCCAAAACTGGCAGCTGCTCAAATACCTGCTGCCCCCACCGTCTTCCCAAGGACCCAGGGGAGCTCTGTGAGAGTGCCCCATGGGATCAGACCATCTGGGGAAGGCAACACCTGCTTTGGCTACCACCTTCCTGCAGCCAGGATGCCAGAGGGAGCATCTCCTGCTAGCAACATGGCCAGCAGCTCCCTCCCCATGCTGCAGATGGGAGCATTGAGCATTCATTTCCACCCAAAGAAAGATAACTCTCCTTGCACTGGAATTAGCAAATATTTCCCCCTCCCACTCTGTTTCTGACATTCCTCAGTGCAGTGCAAAAGGTGCAGTGATTTCTGCTTTTTGAGTCACAAGTTAATGACCCCCATATAACACCTACAGTTCCCAAAGGCACAGATGAATAGATCTCATACCAGTAGGTCACAGCAAGCACATGGTACCACATCCATGTTGGGAGTGAGGAACCTGTTAGGCCTCTAGAGATTAATAATGGTATATAGGAATACACTTGGCAGCCCAAAAGGATGGATATGAATAATCAAACACCGACAAAGCTGAAGCAGCAAGTGATGAGAGCTCTCAAGTCTTTGTCAGGGTACCACACAGCCATGGCAGGACTATTTCTGGAGTCAACTGATGCTAACTGAAAGATGTGTCCATGAAGGAAGAATTCCTGGAATTCCTGCTGCTACTTTTCAGGCTATAACCACCTTATATGGGAAAACCATATTCATTAAGATTGTGCATGTGGCAAGAACCCATAATAGTCATGTCAGTGAATCACTTCAGTAATAGTTCTCAAATTATACACTGTTCATACTCAATCCACTCAGGTCATTCCCTGAGGCGCTCTTCCAGAGAGGCCCATGTGTCTCCCAAGTGGGACAAGGCAGTGGCAGCTCTGCCAGCCTCAGCCCCAGCAGTGGTGGAATGGGCTGTTATATACAGGTCAATGCCAAATGCTGGTTAATGAAAATGAGACTAATCATTCCCCATCCTGTGTGTTCTCAGGAATCGCTCTCCAGCCTGCCCTGACACTGACACAGGTGGGCTCAGCATCCTTTGGGCAGTGCCCACACCTGCCTGCTGTACACACTGCCCTTCCCCAGGCTCCATCATCCCAGCTTCCTGCATGCTTCCAGCCGATTCATATCTTAAAGAACAATTAATTTGCCAAATCAGCCTGAATTCTATTTTCATTGCCTTCCTCCTTCCCTGCAGCTGAGCTGTGACTTATTGACTGTGAAGTAACTGCAGGGTCTTTAAGAGTTCAAGGCGCGGGGTGTTTTTCTGCCTGTTCCTGCCTGGCTGACTCCCTCTGTAATCATCCTCGCCAGCACCATTTCACGCCACAGAGGCATGTGACATCCAACTAAGCTGTGAACCATAATCATGCTGGGGATGATGTTTACATTTGATTTTTCCTCAAGCTGATAAGCTCTCTTCAGTTTCCCCTCTCCATCGAGTTGGTATGAATTGAACTGCTTATGCCCCACAGGGTGGAATTCTTATCTCTAATCTGCTCACTGAAAAAATTGCTTCCAGCAACCCTTCAAAAGTCACTTCAAAGTTATCACTGCTAAGAGGAAGAGCTGCAGTAGTGCTCCTGGGCTGTCACAATCAAGGCTCTCCCACTGCTTTTTGGAGACAGCCACACAAGTGTCACCAGCACACAGCACACCTGGCTGGGGCCAGGATCTTCATTTTGCTCCTTGAGCCAGAGGTACAGTCAGACAGTTGACAAACACGAGTGTAAATCCTTGTTAAATCATTTCAGCTCCCTAAAGCATTAGAATCCAATCTTGAAGAACACACGAGAGGCTTCTGCTCCAGCTCTGGACCATATGTGATGGGCAGAGTGCAACCTGTGTAATAGGAGACCTGACCAACGGAAATAAATCCAATATCAACTCTACTTCCCCATTAGACTGAGAACTCCCACTTTAGAAAGGAGATGGTGAAGGCCAGTTGTGCTGTCCCAACACTTGGGCACCATCAGTTCTTTTGTAAAGCTCTCCCATTAACTCAACCACCCTTGAATAAAAGGTTTCCAGACCCTGTGTCTCCAGACTGCACCTGGCTAGAGGAATGGTGATGCACCATTTGCTTACCCAACCATCTCTGGGATCAGGGCACTCCAGCCTAAACAAGCCCAATAGTCACCCCACACCACCATACTTCCTCACATCACCTCTGCTTCTGCCCACAGCTCACCAGAACCCTGGAGCAGCTCCTTACATTCCCTGCAGTCCCTCCCCAGGGCATGAGGGAACAGATTCAGGAAGAAGGCACAGCAAGCATCTGCACCCATTAGATTTTGAAACTCCCTTTCAACTAGTTGGTCACAAAACTTTTTACAACTTTGAAGCCAAGGTCTCAGGAAGGGACAAACTGGGCCTGCGTGTTTATGAATGAGCCCTGCTGCTGGCAATAAGTGAGGTTTTCTCCCTCAAAGCATGAGATATCCAAAAGTTCCCTTCAGAACACCTTGTATCTTAAGTCAACCTAGTGCCAAGGCCTCCCCAAATTCCAGTCCTTCTCCATGCAATTTTACTTCTGTACCAGACCAACTGGGAATTTTTCTATAATTTCTGAGGGCCTGGGGAGGGTCTTTGCTGGCCTGACCCACAGTCTAGGTTAACCCTGCCACGTTGTTCAGGCAAAGCATAGCACCCAGATGCTCCTCTCCAGCCAGGAGCCAGGCAGCAGGTTTCAGCCATGCTGGAGAGCCTTCATCAACAGCACGTGCAGAGCAGTAAGCACACAGGAGCACAGCACAAAGCACCCGTGTAGGTGGGTCATGGGCACTTCAACACTCCCACACAGCAACAAAGGCACCAGCACTGTGGGAATTTATCACCCAGTTCAGACCATGGAGCACACATGACAGTGACAGCCTCAGACCCGCAGCACAGCCTACCCTGTGCGGGTGCAGCCATGCCTTCCCACAGCCCACCACAGGCCACCTCCATCCCCCAGGGTGTGCTCTTCTCCAGCAAAAACACATTTGCTGTTGTGTGCATTGTCCCCAGCCCCTGGGAGCTCCAGCTGCAAGAGCAGCTGAGGCCAAGTGACACAATTTTGGACGCTACCCAAGTGAGGAGTAAGCAACTTGACTTGAGAAATCAAAGCATCGGTGAGATTACTGGCTCCGTTTTATCTTTTTTACTATCAGCGTAAGGTAAGACAGCCTACAGGTTCATAAATTCAGAGTTACTTGCCCACAGAAGAAGAAAAATACACGCTACCTGCTTAAACCCTTCCTGAGCAACAGTCTCCATAGACACTTTGCCTACTCCTGAGCTATCCTCCCCAAAAACTAGATATGTGACAGAGAAATCAGAAGAACAAACGATATTTTAATTGTTCATTGGTGTCCCTTCCCATAGCAGAAGGGTGAAACAAGCTGGGCATTAAGGCCCCTTTCGGACCAGACTGTTCTGTGACTCTGACAGCAAGAGGTTCTCTCTCACTCCCTTGGCATCACCTGCCACCCCTGCCCATGCTGGGAGAAGTCAAAAAGAGGTCCAGGGGTGTGTGGGAGCACAGCAAGCAGCCTTGGGAAGGCAGGCAGCAGGCTGCCGGCCCTTGCATTTCTTTGCAGCACCAAGGAATTGCAGCAGGACAGCTGAGGATAGCTTCCCTCGGCTGGGGACAGCTTCCCTCGGCCTAAACCTTGGAACCTTATCCAAAGTTAAACACTATGCCCGCACCCCTGGTGTGGCAGATGACATCTGTGGAACAAGCACGGCTTCCACTGTAATTAGCTGGTTTTCAGAAGATCTAATGATGCTCATTTAACGACCTGACGACACAAAGATCGCTGTCATCACACAGCCAAACCCTCTGAGCACTGAGGACTCCAGCAGGTGCCCGGAGCTCCGCGTCAGGCCTGCGGAAGAAGCTGTCAGCCCAGCAGCAGCAGGGCTGAACATCATAAGCACGGCTCAGCCTGCAATCTCGAGGCTGTTAATGAACTAGAAATAATTAGGCAGCAGCGGAGGCGGGGGCAGGTGCACAGGCACAGCATCATGGACCCATCCTGCCACTCAGGAACGCCAAAGCTGCAAATGCCGCTGCCGGGCTCGGGCTCTCTCTGTGCCCGGACAAACTGGCCCCCTTCGACGGCAGGGAGCCCGGCCGGCAGCAAGGCCCCTGCTGCTGCTGCTAGGGTCTGCCCGGTCCCCCGAGAAACCCCTCCATCCCGACCCTGTGATCTCCAGGGAACGACCCCCGAGAGGAGGACAGGGCAGGACGGCACCGCCACGGCCTTCCAGGCCCAGACAAGGCCTGTTTAGGGGCTGGGAGCAGTGCCGGAGGTGGGTGGCCTGTGCCCCGCACGGTGGACCGAGCGTGCCGCTGCCCCTCGCAGCTCCGAGACTCCCGAGGGCAGAGACGAGGGAGCCCCATCCCGGTGTCCCCCGGTGTCCCCCGGAGTTCCGTGCTGGGGGCGGAACCATCCCGGCTCCGGGGGAGAAGGGGGCGGAAGGGAAGCAGCAGTTGGACGGGACCACGCGGTGTCTGGGGGGGCGCACTCCGGGGAGGGGGGGGCGCTGGACCGAACCATTCCAAGCGCCCCGCGGGGGGGCCCGGCCGGGATCACGGCTGGGCTGAACCACTGCAAGCCGGCAGGACACGGGGACACGCTGGGGCACGGCCGGGTGGGGGACAGCCAGGGGCGAGCCCCGGTGCTCGCGGCGCGTTACCTCCTGACGCGTCCAGTCCCCCTACGCCGGCCTCCGGAGTGATGGCACCGGCACCCGCCGCGGCCGAGCCCTCCGCCTCCTCAGGCACCTCCAGCTCCATGGCGGCCGCGGGCAGGCGCAGCCCCGGGGCAAGACAGGCCCCGGACAGGCCAGCGCCCGCCGCCGCGCTCCTCCCGGGTACCGGCCGCGGCGCGGGGGACCCTGGGAACGCCGCGGACCATAGAACGCGGGTGGCGCCGCGGCGAGCCCCGCCCCGCACAGTGCCGGAAGCACAGCGGGGCTTTTCCGCCGGAGTTAATTGCGATGTGGCGGAGGGCTGTCGCGATAACCGGCGGGCTGTGGGATTCGACGGGAGGCGGAGAGATAAGGGAGACCGCAACACCTCCCGTCGCTCCCTCACGATGAGGCGGCCGCGACACCAACCGTGAAGGGGGAAACACCACAGGGTCGGGGGGCGGGGCCTGCGGTCGCCATGGCAGCGGGGCGGGGCTCCGCTGGGGGCGGAGCCGGCTGCCAGTTGCTATGGCGGAGGAGGCGGTGGCTCGTGGGCGGGGAGTCTGCCGGTCGCCATGGCACCGGGGGCGTGGCCTGTAGGTGCCCATGACAGCAGGGGCGTGGCCCTGGCGGGGGCGTGGTCCCTGCGGGGGCGTGGCCACGCTGCACGGCGGAGGTCGCGCCCCCCCGTNCGAGAGCTCCCGGTAGCCGCACAACCCGCCGGGTTGGACCGGGCCTGCCGTGCACTGGGACCTGGACACGCTCCCTCCCGCCTGCGCGGCCCTGGCGCCGTTTAGCGGCGCCGGTTCCCAGCCCGAGCCGGGTCCCAGCTCCTCCCGGCCCCGCGGCACCATCTAGTGGCGCCGCCTGGCCCTGGTCAGCCCCGGGGCGCGGGTCGGCCCGGGCCGGCCCCGCCGGTTCTCGGAGCCCCGGGGCCACGCGTGTCCCGGATGGGTAGCCGCAGCTGGGAGGCAACGCTGGAGCCACCGGCACTAATGAGGCTGCTCGGCGGCGCCGGACCCCGCCAGAGGGGCTCCCGACTGCGGCTGGTCCTGGGAAGCGGCGGGAGCTGCTCCAGGCTCCCCGCGGGGCTCGGCCGGGAGCAGCCGGTGCCGAGGAGCGAGCGGAGGAGCAGGCGGCGGCATGGCTCCGGGGTGGAGGCTGCGGGCCGGGGGCTTCCGCAGAAACTGGTCCCCCCACACCGCCTCGGCGCTGGGCTGGGAGCGGTACCGGCCCCGGCGGGAGGCAGAGATCCGCGGCGTGGACCTGTTCGCTGTCACCGCCGGAAAGCGGTCCCGCGGGACGAGGGATGACGGGGGCCTGGTCCTCAGGTGCGGACAGGGGCAAGGGAAAGGGAGGAGAGGGGGCAGCAGCCATCACCAGCTTCCCCCACACCTCCCAGGACAGGGGTCCCTAGGCTGGGCCCCGTGTCTGTCCCGTCTTGGGACGATGGACAACGTTGGGAGGGTTTGGGAGTCTGGGGTAGAGTCCCACCGCTTCCCTGGACACGACAAGGATTGGAGGGGAGGAACCCCTTTCCGCAGACACCCGTCACCACCAGCGTTCTGTGAGCCTGTCCCGGTGCAGCTCTGGGAGGGCTATGAGTGCAGGTGGCTGAGCCACCATCACGGTGGAGGACACCAGGGACAGTCCTCCGGGAGGCCTGCTGTGCCCGGGAAGCTGCCCCGGGACCCTCTTCCTGCTCCTTCCCCGCTGCAGGCAGAGTCTGGGCCACAAAGGGTTACGCAAGGCACCCTGGAGTGACACCACTGCCACCAGCCCGGGAACTCAGCTCCTTCCTGGTCGGATCCCAGGATCGGTGAGTGCTTAGTTCTGTCCCCCGAGATCTGTCGGCCGTGCTTTCTGGCTTTCAGCCGTGCTTTGACCTGGGGAATCGGCCATGCTTTGTCCCTCTCTGGGTGGCTCCAGGACCCAGTGACCCTCCTGGAGCTCTGCCTCCTAGCAGGGAGATACCCCGGAGGATCAGAGCTCCGGGCCCCAGGGCTGGAGGACGTGCCTCTCTGCTGCTGTTCTGCACTCAGTCCCGAGCAGCCTTTCCGCAGACCTTTTCCCAGAGCAGGGAGTCGGGATCGCTGTTGTGTGGGGTTGGGATAGGGCAGCCTCTGGAGGGATCCGGGACCTCCGTGCTGCATGGCCAGGACCAGACAAGGGACTTGTGGTTTTGCAGCACTGGCTGAGAGCTGGAGCCTCGCTGATCCCACAGAGGCTTTCAGGTTCTCAGGATGAGAATGCCTATTAGGGGAGGGGGGGTTGGAAACATTATGGGTTGGCTGTGTGCACGGCTGGGGTAGACAGTGTGTGTCACTTTCTGATAAATGATCCCCTAATTCGTTGCTGTCCCCATCGTGGACATTGTTGGTGGCATCACCCGGGGCCAGGCACAGCTCTGAACTGGGGACCTGGCAGTGGGATGAGCTGCCCCAGCACAGCTTGGCTTTGTTTTGCTTCAAAACCCCTGGGAGGTGCTGCCATGGTACATGTGTGGGGCGGTGTGGGACTCCCAGTGCTGCTGGTGCCCGGTGCTGGGTGTTTTGGGCTGGGCCATGGTCAGCTCTGCCCAGATACTGCCTCTCCCTGCGGGGCCATTCCAAGTGCGGGCTGGTTTCTGTCAGAAACCGGCTGAGCCGGCTCCTCCAGCTGCCAGCCTTGGCCTTTGGCTGGTGCAGGCCATACGCCAGGTTCTGGGGGAGACTGGGGACAGGGCTTGATGGCACCGGTGGGCACACTGCCTGTGCTGCTGGAGCTGCTGCCATCCCCGTGCTGCCCCAGCCACTGCCTGGGGAAAGCAACGGGCAGCAGTGGAATGCAAGTTTGTGGCACCACAGTGGTGGGACAGTAGTGGGAGCCAGCTGGGGGACAGTGAGGAGCTGTGTTGGGTGGCATCAGGGGTGGTTCTGGCCCAGCAGATGTCACCACGTTAGGGAGGAGGATGATCTGACTGCTCCAGGTTGGTGTGTCTTGGACCTGTAGCACATACCGTGTCACCTGCAGGCATCCAGGAAGCACGAAAAACTAACTGGTGACATAGCTGGAAGTTCCTGTTTTTTATCAGCTTTCCCAGTGCCAGGACAGTGGATGCTGCCACACTAGGGTCTTGTCCAGCCTCAGCTACCCCCTGGTCCCATGTGTTCCTGGGTGGCAGGGAGGCACTCGAGCTGGTTTCGGTACTTGGTGACGCAGAGGGGACTCTGCCCTCCACACCCATGGCTGCAGCCTGCCTGTCGGGTGAATGATTAACCCAGGCCTCCCCCAGACCTCCCCAGGGCTGCAGTGAGCTGGGTCTCATTTTAGGTGCTCAGGCTGGTCTCATTTTGGGGACTCAACCGGCTGCCTCAGCACTGCTCTAGCCAGGGCTGCCCATGGGATGTCCTTATGCCAGGGCTGAGCTGCCCACTGCCAGAGCCTTGATGTGGCATCACCCCGGCATTGCCCACGAGGTGTCTCTGTGTCCCAGCAAAGCTGCCCCGTGGCCAATTCCCGAAGGGCTTGTGGAGATTTTGAGCTCCCTGTGGCACCAATGTGGGCATCCCTGGCTGGACTTGAGGGTGGCTGAGCTGCACTGGGGGGCTGTTAGGAATGAGCACACCCCTGGCACAGCCACTCCAGAGCCCTCGGACACCATGGCCCTGTGGTGCCATGGGAATGGGGGGTGTTCCGTTTCGAGAAGGATGCTCAGGGAACCTCCTTGCTCTCTACAGCTCCCTAAAGGAGATTGCAGCAAGATGGGGATCAGCCTCTTCTGCCAAGTCAGGACCAGAGGAAATGGCCTCAAGTTGCACCAACAGCGGTTCAGATTAGATACTAGATAATTTTTTTCACTGAAAGAGTGGTCATGGAATAAGTTGCCCAGGAAGGTGCTGGAGTCATCATTCCCAGAAGCATTCGAGAGGCATCTGGATGTGGCACTTGGGGACATGGTTTAGGGGTGATTATTGTGGTATTGGAGTGACAATTGGATTTGATGATCTTGAAGGCTTCTTCCTGCCTTGATGATTTTGTGAGGCCCTGATCAAAGTTGCCTGTCCCTATCCCACCTCATGGGAACTGGTGGGAGGCTCTGGTCCTGCTGTCTCCCACCATCATGGGAACCCATGTCTCTCTGGGTTCATGCTGACATTCCCTCCAGGAAGCCAGTGGAGATCCCTGGGCCCATCCCAGGACTTTCAGCCTCAAAGGGACATTATTCTATCAGTCAGGCTTGTCTGCCTTAGGTGGAAAATATTTGGGGATTTAGGGAAAACTCAGGGAAACGAAATGGTGAAACTGGAGCAGTGGTGCTACCAAACCAGCTGGCAGAGCTGCTGGAGCTCAGAGTGGATGGACAGGCACTGAAACACCATCCAGAGGCAGCACCCCAAGGCCTGGCAGCTCCAGGAGGACAGAGTGGAGACAGACCATGAGGGTGGCGTGAACAGCAGGTCCCAGCTGTGGAGATGAGTCCTGTCCCTGCCCTGTGTAAAACATGGGCACATGTCTGAGGTGGTGGAGATGGACTCCCGGGGGTTATTTCATGGTGCACAGAGGCAGCTCTGGGTTTGCAGCCATGCAGGATTAGCTGGAGTGTGACTTAGCTACCAGTCTCAGTGTCCTGGCACTGTGGGGCTCTGTCCTCTGCAGCCTCACAGCCCCTGGTGCTTATGGCTCAGTTTTTGTTGCTGCTCTTTGTTGCAGCCTGATGTTGGGTTGAGTAAGGGGCCAGCAGCTGCAAAGAGGAGCCGGAGCCGGTCAGAGCCCCCCGGCCATCTGGCTGCCACTGTCACTCTCCCCAGCTTGTGCTGGTGGGTGCCCACCATGGAGGAGATGGTGATCTGGGAGCAACACACGGTGACACTGAGCAAGGTGAGTGTTGCCTGGGGTGGCCTCACCATGGGAGGGGATGGGGTCTGTGGGGCCAAGTCTGCCTGACCCCCCTTCTGCCCATGCCCACTAGGACCCTCACCGAGGCTTTGGATTTGCTGTCTCCGGAGGCCGTGACCATCCCAACAGGACAACTGGGGACACAGCGGTGTTTGTTTCAGATGTGGTGTCTGGGGGACCAGCAATGGGTCAACTCCAGTGAGTGCATGGGGGCATGGGGCCATAGGGAGTGCTCGCTGCCAGCATGGGTGAGAAGGATGGAGAATCACTCCTGCTGGGACAGAGCCAGCACCACTGTTGCCCTGCCTGGCTGGAATGGGATCCCTTGGGGTACACTCACCACCCCATCAGCTCTCTGGGCTGGGGGCTGTGCCTGGGACAGAGTCACAGATGCATTTTCCCTCCCAGGAGGAAGGATCACATCGTGATGGTGAATGGCCTTTCTATGGTGAATGTCCCATCCTCCGTCGCCATCCAGACCCTTAAAACCTGTGGCAAGATTGCCAACATTGTGAGTGTGCTCTGTGGTGGGATGGGGGCTGGCGTCATGCTCACGCTGTGCCTGTCCCTGTCCCAGATCCTGTCCACACATGCCCAGGGTTTGGGGCTTGGGATTGCTGCGGGGACATCTCCTGGCAGAGAGAGCTGTACCCACCATCCTCTCCTGCTCACTTTGCACCTGCAGACACTGAAAAGACAGAAGAAGATTCACGTCCCTGTGAGCAAGAGCAGCCCTGGGTCCCCTGCTGTGCCCCAGCACTACGACTCAGATGATGACTACAGGCTGCACCACTCCAGGGATGACCTGGATCACAACCAGGGCTATGATGGGGACTCATCCAGCGAGAGGAGCTCTGGTCACCACCACGATGACCGTCACCGCTACAAGCCAGTGTCACGGAGCAGGAGGCAAAGCCAGGACAGCAGCCACTGGATGCAGAGTAGCTCAGATCGAAGAGGCCGTGGCCGACATTGCTCTGCCAATGCCTTTGGCCAGGATGGGGACACCAATGGGCTGGCCCTGGTGTCAGGCTTCAAGCGGCTGCCACGCCAGGATGTGCCAATGAAGCCCATCACATCGATCCTGGTGAAGCAGAAGCAGAATGAAGGTGAGGCCCTCCTGCTCCTGCTATCCCTGGGTCTTGTTGCCTGATTTTTGGCCATGCCTTCTCCCAGAGAGGAGACGATAGTTGGATGCATGTCAGGGCCTGGCTGCAGCCAGGGGACAGTGCATGCCATGTTGGGTGCACTAAACCTCCTGCTCTCAACTGGAGGCTACAGAGCTCAGATTTGGGGCTTGTCAGTACCCCAAGGGGAGCTGAGGCTTGTGGGGATGGAGGGAGGGATCTTCAGGGGATCTTGCATCTACCCAACTCAGCTACTTTCATGGCTCTCTCTGGTGCAGAGTATGGACTGAAGCTAGGGAGTCAGCTCTTCATCAAGCACATAGTGGAGAGCGGGCTGGCGGCCAAGGGCAACTCCTTGCAGGAGGGAGACCTCATCCTGAAGGTATGAGGGCCCCGGGGTGCAGGACACTCACTGGGGGGTCTCATCAGCCCCTCTTTGGAGGGCTCTGTCCCTGGCTGGTGTCACTGCAGGGCCCAGCCACGGCCGTGCTGGAAGCAGTTCTGTCTGTGCCCACTCTCTGCCCCAGCCTCCCTGGCTGTCCCTGGGACTCTGCAGGTGCTCTCAGGGCCCAGCTCCCTGCTCCCAGGCCTGGTGGCATGTCCTTCTGCCACAGTGGGGTTGTGTCCACCCCACTGTCCCCACAGTGTGTGGTCCTCCACTGTGTGTCCGTGTCCCCACTGGATGACAGTCACAGGTGTTTGTCAGATAAAATGATGCTTAAAGGATTTGGGGAGGAGGAAGTAGAAACGAGGGAGACCCTTTGTTTGCAGACCTGTGGCTGCTGGGAACTGGTGCCAAAGTGATTCTGGGATAAACAGAAGGGATTACATCTCACAATCCGTTGAGAAAAAACAGCCACCACTCAGGGAGATCCCAGCCCCAGGGCCTGCTTGAGGCCTGACTCCCTGCATCAGGCCAGGGCATGGAAGAACAGTGTTGGGCCCAGGCAAAGGAGAACTGAGCTTCAGGTGTCTGAGGAGTCCATGCAATCCTGCCTCTGGGCAGAGCCCCAGGCAGGTGGAAGTGGGTGTTAATGAATCATGCTAATGTTTCCTCTGTACAGAACAGAGGTCACACTGGGAAGCAGACAGGAACAGGGACACAGAGTAGATGAATCTGCAGGAGCTGGGACTGGGCTGGAGGGGCTGGGAAGGGACCTGGAAATTGGCAGTCAGAACATCCCATCCCAGTGGGGTGTTCCTGGGGGTAGCTTTCCCAGGAGTAGATGTCTTAAGGCCTCCCACTCTGCCCCTCCAGATCAATGGGATAGCCAGCCAGGACATGTCCTTGGCTGAAACCCAGCAGCTCATTGAGCAGACAGAGGGGATCCTGACCCTGCTCATCCTCCGTGATCACCGACAGTTCTTGGTCAACATCCCTGATGTTGACAGCCAGAGTGACAGCTCCCGGATGGACGGTGAGTGGCAGGGCCAGGGCCAGGGTCAGATACACAGCACAGGGGGCTGCATGGCTGCTGATGCATCTCCCCTTCTGTGGCTGCAGATATCTCAGACATCGACTCTGAGCTGTCCCATCCGCCATCTCCAGAGGCCTCCCCACGACCTCCAGCTGCTGCCAGGAGAAATTCACCGTAAGGCCCACACTGTTCCCATGATCCTCTGTCTCCTGGCAAATCCTGCTGTGTTCTCCACCTGTCTGGGGATGCTGGTTCTCCATTGCTAAGCTAATATCCCTGGAGGTGGTACTGCCATTCTGAGCTTTGCCATCTCCATAGCCCCCTGCCTAAATCCTGCTCCACCTTGTTCCAGGGACAGGAGACAATTGAACAGGGAGCCTGTGGCCGAGGTGGCTGTAGCTGATGCTCAGGGCACAGGTGAGTGGACTGGGCACTGAGGGGGCTTCAGGCTCCTGTGCATCTCCACTGCCCAAAGCCCTGGCAGAGATGTGCCTCAGCACAGCCACTGCTGCTCCTAGACCAGCTCTCCTTCCTGCAGACCTTCTGGAAGCCATGGAGTGGGATGGCCGCAGCCCCCACACCAGCCCCACAGCCCGAGCTGCCCACAAGGAGGGGTATGTCTGCAAGAGGCAGGGGGGAATGGCTGGAGGGCACGAGGAGCTGCTGTGTCACAGGGTTGGGGTGACAGGGTCAGTGCCTTCCTGCTCTGTCCTTGCATGTCACCTCTGGGCTGACTGTACTTCCTTGTGGCAGGTACAGCACCAACTCCAGGGTCGTGCGGTTTGTGAAGGCCAAGAGTGTGGGGCTGCGGCTGACAGGGGGGAACGATGTGGGCATCTTCGTGTCGAGTGTGCAGGAGGGGAGCCTAGCTGACAGCCAGGGCGTTCGGGAAGGTGACCAGATCCTGCAGGTACCCAAGGCTGAAAATGCTCCATATGCTGCTGCACCTGGACTGGCCCCAGCCCTTTTGGCTCCAATATCTCCCCAGGGTATCACCTCCAGGCTGACAGGGACCAGTTCCCTGTCCTACTCTGCCCTGGGCACTGCTGTCTCTGGATCCCTTGCTGGTGCCCATGGCCTCTGTCCTGCTGGCAGGACCATGTCCAAGTACTTTTCTGTGGCAGGTGAATGACACCAGTTTCCAGAACCTGACCCGTGAGGAGGCTGTGGAATATCTCATGGCCCTGCCCCCAGGCGAGGAGGTAACGCTGTGGACCCAGAGCAAGCAGGACAGTGAGTGATGACCAGGCTCATCCTGGGCTCATGCCTCTCCATCCTCTGTCTCTTCTGGGCAAGCATCAGATCTTCTGGACTTGCCATGGCCCTTCATGTCCCTGCAGGGTGGTCCTTCTTCCCCCCTCCTCCTGCTCCAGAGAGCCGGTGAGAGGGGACCAGACCATCCCAGCCCTGTTTGTGCCTCGGCTTCCTGGAGCACAGGGGCTTTCTGTCTCTATGGCTCAGCCTGGAGAGGCCAGTATGTGCTGGGGAGTCAGATCCTACTGTGCTCAGCATGCCTGAGAGTGCCATGAGAGGAAAAGGTGTCCCCAGTACCCTCTTTAGCAGTAACGGCTACTGTGCAGCCTCCCAGCCAGTCTAGTGCCTTCCCCAAATCTCTCCAGCATCTTCTTTCTCAGGCACCTCTTCCCCTGATGGTCCCTCTTGCTCTGGGTTTCAGTTTACAGGAAGATGATCTCGTCCAATGTGGGTGACTCGTTCTACATCCGGACACACTTTGACTTTGAGAAGGATACACCATCAGGGCTCAGCTTTGTGCGTGGGGATGTGTTCCACGTGCTGGATACCATGTACCGGGGCCGGCTGGGGAGCTGGCTGGCTGTGCGCATGGGCAGGGACCTGCAGGAGCAGGAAAAGGGCATCATCCCCAACAGGAGCAGGTAGGGATGGAGCCAGGAACAGTCCCTAGACAAGCAGAGCCAGAGAAGGCTTCCAAGTGAGCTGGGGACTTGGATGGTGGGCTCAGTGAGAGGGCAGGGCAAGGGCTGGTGGGACAGTGGTGGGAAGCATGAGCTGGTCATGAGGTGGTGAAATCCCTTCTCAGAGTGGTGGGGCAGCTGATGGTCAAGTTGTCCAAAGTCCCAGAGAAAGAAGTCTACTACAGCCTCACTTGGCTGTGCCTCTAAGCAGGGGTGCCAGCTTCCCCTGACCTCCTCCTCAAACCCAGAGGCTTCAAGGTCCTGAGCTCTCTCCTCTCCCAGGGCTGAGCAGATTGCCAGCCTGGAATCGGTGCTGAAAGCCACATCTGGTGCCAACCCTTCTGGAGCAAGGGCTGAGTTTTGGAAGCTGCGGGGCTTGCGGGGAGCCAAGAAGATGCTGCGGAAGAGCCGAGAGGACCTGTCTGCCCTCACAAAGCAGGGCTGCTACCCACCGTATGAGAGGGTAGTCCTCAAGGAAGGTGAGCACCAGGACAGCCTGACCCACCTTGGGGACATTGGTCCTGGGGCTGCCCTGCTATGGATGCTGATGGGCCCCCCTCTCCTGGGAGGAGCAGGGCGAGTTGCAGGCCTGTGGGCACCATGAGGAGTGGGGCTGGGTACGTGGGTGCTGGGAGCTCTGCCCTTGCCCCAGCCATCTTAAGCACCTCTGTCCTCCCACAGCCAGCTTCAAGCGGCCAGTGGTGATCCTGGGCCCCATCGCAGACATCGCTGTGCAGAAGCTGAGCAGGGAGCTGCCTGAGCTGTTCGAAATAGCCCGTAAGTGCCACCACACTGGGGAGAAAATGATACCTGGCAGCCAGACCCTGTGAGAGTTCTTTACCTTTGGCTCCCTCCCTATGGCACCCCAACAGCTTCCTGGGCCCATTCGCCATCTCCCCTCCTCTCCCTGAGGGACGTGGCCCTGGGGCTGGGCATGGCCATGCCCAGGCTGGGGCTGTTGGAGGTACAGCCCCTCCCATGCCCTATCTCTGTGTCCTGCAGCGAGTGTGCCCCGAGATGGGGCATCATCCAAGGTCATCAAGCTGGACTCGGTGCAGCAGATTGCAGAAAAGGTGAGACCTTTCCCATATCCTTGGAGCCAGCTGGGGCCTGTGGAAAGCCCATGGCCCCCATCCCTGCTCACTGCAGGGCTGATGGCTGTGCCCTGCCCCAGAACAAGCACGCCTTGCTGGACATCACGCCCTCAGCTGTGGAGCGCCTCAATTACGTGCAGTACTACCCAGTGGTGGTGTTCTGCGAGCCCGAGAGCCGCCAGGGCATCAAGGCCATGCGGCAGTGGCTGGCGCCTGACTCCAGGAAGAGTTCCCGGCGCCTTTATGCCCAGGCCAAGAAGATGAAGAAGCATTGCAGCCACCTCTTCACAGCCATCATCAGCCTCAGTGGCAGCAGCAATGCCTGGTATGAGCAGATCCAGGACATCATAAGGACACAGCAAAGCCAGCCTATCTGGACAACAGCAGGGCAGGTACAGGGCACGGGCTCTCTGTGGCACAGCTTGGCTTGTTAGGGCTGCAGCCAGGCAGGTGATGGGGCTACACATGGCCCCCCATAGCTGGGGTCCCATGTCTGCATCATCCCCACCCCTCAGGCAGATATAGCACCCGAGGAGAGTCTGGACCTGCTGAACCCACCAAGCATGGTGGCCACAGGCTACCTGACGTGTGACAGCCATGCCAACAGTGACTACGATGACACGGATGGAGAGGCCTACACTGATGGTGAGGCAGAGGATGCTTATGACCAGCCTGGGCTGGCCCGTTCCTCTGAGCCAGCACAGCTGGCCCCGAGCCATGGCCTGGACTCCGAGCCAACACAGCTAGCCCCAAACCATAGCCAAAGTGAACAGGTGGGTTATCCCAGACAGGTACATGAGCCCAGTGGGGCAGAAGAGGGGGCACAGTGCCTGGCTCTGGAGTGTAATTCCCAGCCTCATGGCACAGGCACAGTGTCACCTCTGGCTGCTGCAAAGTCCAGCTGTGTGCTTATGCCCAGCTCTGGGTGTCCAGGGGCAAATACCCCAGGCTGGGCAAAGCCCCTGCTCTGCCTCTTACCTCTCCCACCTCTTCCCCAGGCGCCCCAACGGCCACTGCAGGGCAGGCGCTATGACAGCATCAGGTACCCTGTGCCCTGGGGTGGGGACAGTCCCAGAAGGGCACTGTCCCTGTCACACAGAGCCATCACCACCCTTCTGTTCCCCAGGGAATACGAGCACGAGGCAGTAAGGAAGAGGTTCACACGGGCCAGGGATGACTCCGACCAGGATGAAGGCTACGAGTGGGGTCCAGCCACAGATGTGTAGTGGCACTGCTGGCCTGTCCCTCCAGGCCAGCCCTCCCACAGTCCTGCACAACTGGATGCAGGTGACAGCTCACGTAGTGACCCTGGGGCCAGGTTGGGCTGGGCCCAATCCTGCTACACTCTCCCACCCCAAGTGCCTGCTCTACCCTGTGACTCCTTCTCTTTTGGCCACAGTCACTGCTACTGGAATAAAAGGAACGTTTGGGTCAGAATGGGCTATTTCTGGGGGTGCTGGGTAGCAGCATACAGGGAACACTGCACAGCAGGGTGGCCTTGCTGGGACCCAGGTACCTCCTTGGCCAGTGGCCCTGTGTATGATGAGGCATTGCAATTGGGAATTGGGCCTGGCACCACCGCAGGCCTGGGATGTGCCCCTAAAGCTGAGCCTCCTCTGATGCAGTATCCCTGCAGCTCCTCAACTGCAGCCTCCCATAGTTCCCAAAATTTTTATTTTTCAAGCAACCAAGCACACAGGCATGGCCAAGTCAGCACTGCTGCAGCCCTGGGGGCCCAGAGAGCTGCTCACAAAAAGGGCCACAGCCCCAAGCTCCCGGGATGTGGGGCTGGGCAATGCCAATGTTCCCTTTTGCTGCTCCAAGGGCTGTGGCTCTGGGCTGGGCTGTGCACGGAGAGCAATTCAAGGCAGCACCAGGGAAAAGCTGAGGTGGGTTCCTGGCTTGGTGCAATGTGTCTAACATGAGTTTGCATCCCAACAGACCTCTGGCCGAGCCCTGGGAGGAGGTGCCAAGAGTGCTTCTGCCCTTAAGGTTGAGTCTGGGAGCTGCTGGGTATCCCTCAGGGGTGCCAGTGTGCACCCACATACAGTTGTGCAGGGTCAGTGCTGCTCTGGGGCTGTGCTGGCTGAGCTGTGCTGTGCTTCCAGCACTGTCCCCACCTCGGAAAAGGCACTGCTGGTGAGTGTAAAAGTACAATAATCAGTGACTGGACGGGGAGAACTTTCACATAGGCCCCCTCTCCTCCCACTAGCACAAGGCCAAGGTGGGGGACCCTGGGCAGCAGCAGGACAGGCACTTTGAGGTGGGGAGAGGTGCCCAAAGCATGGCACCATAGGCCTTGATGCTTCTCAGGCTGGGCGTCAGCCCCTAGTGTCCCACTGTCTCCTGAGTAAAAGAAGAGGTGCAGGCTTAGGCCCTGCTGAGGGCTCTGAGGCAGGGCTGGGGCAGAAGCAGAGCCAGTCCTGCCCCTGCAGCCCCAGGCTCGCTCCTGCATGCCCCAGGCATGGTGGCTCAGAGGAAGAGGGGCTGCTCCTGCCCTGTCAGCAGACGGTATGTGGAGGCCGGCATGGTCTTGATGTGTACCTAAGCAGAGAGGCACAGATTAGAGATCCCAGCCGGGGTTGGAGGGTGCTGAGCTCTGAGCCCAGTGGCTCCGTGGGGGCCCGGCTCACCTCGCTGACTGCCTCGGTGAGGATCTGGATGATCTTCTCGTGCGGCGTGGCCACCACGCTCTGCCCGTTGATCTCGATGATGCGGTGCCCCACGCGGATGCCGCCCCGCTCCGCGATGCCCCCGCGCATCAGGCTGCAGATCTGGGAGCAGGGAGAGCTGTGAGAGCAGGGCTGTGCCCACAGCCTAGCCCTGTGTCACTACTGCTCCAAACCCTCACAGGCCTGTAGGCTCCCAGCCAGAGCTCTTGCCTGGGGTGCACACCTCCTCCAGCCCCTGGGCACGCAGCAGGGGCAGGGATATCCCTGTGCATTGCTGCCACCGGAGCGATGTGCTGAGCTGGGGCCAGGGCAGCCCCCAAGATTTTGTCCCCCAGCTGATAAGGCTGTGGCTGCCCCACTCACTGAACCCTCCTGCTTCGCTGAGGCCAGGGCTGCAGAGACTGAGCTTTTCCCTGAGGCATCAGTAGAGACCCACACCTCCAGTCCTAGGGAGAGCACCAGTTGGTGTGCCACTCACCCACCCAGCTCCTGCTCAGCCCACGAATGTCCCTCTCTGCCTTCCCAACACAGCCACAGGAGAGTCCAGAGCAAGGAGTGGCTCAGACACCGGGAATAGCAACAACTGTCACTGAGATCATGCCCAGAAAGCCAGGAAGAAGCCACCACTCCAAAAGCAAACAGCTACAGAGCACCAGGGAGAGGGATACAACCACCAGGGCTGCAGAAAGGTTGTGAGGAGCTTTTTGCTGAGCACAGCAGAGCCATGTGACTCGGCCCAGGCAGGCACATGGAGTGTGGGAGCTGGGTGCTGGTCCCTGGCCACAGCCAGCTCTGTCTGTTCCTCAGGTAGACCCTGGCCCAGCTCCCATCCCACAGGCACTCACCACACCGTTCTCAACACAGAAGCCCAGCTGGTACTTAGAGTTGGGACGCCGGATGACAGCTGTGGTGACAGGGGGACAGTGCACAATGTTCAGGGTCACCTCGGACTGCTGCTTCAGCTCCTGGAAGGTGGGATTTAGCTTGGTCAGATTTTGCAGAGCTATTCAGACTGGTTGACAGGCAATGCAGCCACATTGCTCATGTAAGGACTGAGAATTAGCAACCTCTTTTCAATGGGGAAGATGAGGCACACAAAAGGATACTTTTGTGCAAATCCAGGGACAAGAACTTACAAACCCAGCCCAAGATATCCCAGCCCCTTAGGCTATGCTATCCTTGCTTTCAGCTCCTTCCCATCCTACCTAGAGGTAGATGATGCAACAGGTTCCCTTTAGGACGGGTGGCTGCCTCCTCCTCCACCATTCCTTTTAAGGCAGGGCCACAGCAAGCATAGTCCCCAGCTTTGTCCCTGCCTTCCTCCAAGCACTCTGAGCAGGAACCACTGCAGCCCACAGGTATGACCTCTGCACACCTGCCTCCAAAGCTGGAGACACCAAGGGAATCCCGGTGCCACAGACACTTCGAGATCATTCAGGCCAGTCCCCATCTCCCTCCCGGGGAGAGGCAGGAGGTCACCCTGCCTTGGCTCACCCGGATGATGCTCTGGCAGGTGCCCAGGGGCAGCCCCACTAGGCTGGTCCCGTTGACCGACATGAGGCGGTCCCCAATGCTCAGCTCGCCCGACCGCTCCGCAGGGCCCCCGTGCATCAGGTTGGCGATGACCACAGTGGGCAGGATGGAGCCCCAGCCTGACTCCACAATGGCAATGCCCAAGATCTCCCCCTTCTGCTTCCGGATGCAGACCTGGGGGGAGAGCAAGTGAGTTACAGTTGTAACCTCCACCAGAGTCATGGAGTGCGTCTCAGCCCACAGCTGTGCTCACAGCTGGCTGGGATGGGTCTGGTTTTGTAAGGAGCACCTCAGCTGCACAGGGAGCCATGGAGTAAATGACACAAGAGGTGCCAGTGGGTTCCCCACATTGTCCCCACCCCTGGAGAGCTCTTACATCCTTGCAGTTCTCCTGCCGGGAGAAGTGGGTCAGCTCTGCGTTGTACTGCTCCTGGTCCTCCAGGGCACGGCTGTACTGGCGCAGGCTCAGCTCGCTCGGGTCGATGCTGTTGGCCTCCAGGAAGCGCTGGTAGGCCACGCCAAATGCCTGCCCGATGGCCTGGGCGATGACCTGGGCCTGGGGAACAACAGGGGCTATTCCTGCCTATGGCTCAGGGCTGGAGCCAACAGCTCTCAGTGCCCTGCAGTGCCCAGCACAGGAACTGTCCTTGGGAGCTCCAGGGTGTCCTGGCTCCTTCCCTGCCTGAATAGGCCCCTGTATGGAGCCAATCCTCCCCTCCACTTTGCTCACTGTGCCTCTGCGTGTCACAGAGATGCTCAGGCTGGGCTCCTGCCCACTCCCTTGTGGGGAGGGACAGGTCTCTGCTGCAGCCCCAGCCCAGAACACCCAGTTATTACAGTGGGATGGGATTCAGATCCCCAGGGCCACACGCCCACCCCAGGGACCCATGTGTTGCCTCACATCAGCCGAGTGGAAGACGTGGCAGATCATCTTGTAGAGCCGCTTCTCCTCTGCCACCTCTGAGCGCCGCGGCAGCTTCCGGCGTGCCATGAGCACCACAAGGGAGCCAATGTCAGCAATGTAGGAGATGGTCTGGAGGGAGTGATCCATCATGGCTTCCTGGCAAGGGGAACACAGGCAGAGAGTTCAGCCCCCTCAGGGCCGTCAGACCACATGGGCAGCTGCAAGCCTGCTGCAAGCAGGAAGGGTTTGGCCACGGTGCTGGGATGTGGCACAGCTGCCCAGCACATGCTAGGTGGAAATCATATCTGTGCCAAAAGGTACAAACAGATCCTTCATCAAGGACTCATTTGTATCCCTAGGTGTTGCCAGGAGGCAGGATAGTTCTTCCCTCTTGCTATAATGCAGAAACTAATCCTGAGGCAAAGAGCTCCCAAACTTTCAAGCCTGGGTTTCCCAGAGCTCAGTCTAGGATCCCAGCAGCTCCACAAGGTGCAGGTTGCATGGGAAGCCTTGTGCAGCCACACAGAGAGGCAAGGACATAACACAGGATGGCTATGAAGTGACACATCGCCTCCCAGACATGTATCCTCATTCATAGGCCTTCACTGGGCAAGGCCCTGCTGGTGTGGGAGCAAAGCCGAGATCCTGAAACAAACAGGAATGCTGAAGCAGCCACAGAGCCAAGTGATTACTGCTGTTCCTGCTTACCTGAGTGTCAGCAGTGAGCACCTTGATCCTCTGTGTGGAGACAAACAGATCCACTTCTGTCATGGGCTGGGACTCCCCCTCAGGTGCCTGCAGAACAATGGAGAAGTCACAGGAGCCTGTTGGGACCCAGCCCCATAGCCAGGTGCCCTCAGGCAGATCCTGAGCCCTGCCCCACACCACGGGGGCAAGGCTCAGGGCAGCCACACCCCTCATCCCTCCTGCACCTTGATCCTGTCCACTGCCTCCTGGGCCTGCGCCATGCGGACGCTGGTCGGGGGGTTCCTCTCCGAGGCCAGCTGTGTGGAGCCCAGGTATTTGGCCCCAAAAATCACACCATCCAGCAAGTCCTCTGGGTCACAAGGGCCTGGAACTGAGGCATTGGGAGGGACTGAGCAGAGGCTGCTCCCCCACTGCTGAAAACTGGGGGTACCAACTCCTGCTGCCTGTTAGCTGCATTCCTACACATGATGAAGTAGCTCAGTGCTTGGAACATGGGCACCTGGCATCACCAGGGGACCAGGGCTACTTCCCCTTCCCTTGGAAACACATGGCATCACTTTCCCCCAAGTACACCCCCTCCTTGATCCCTGACACACCTCCATTTCCTCAGCAAAGGCTTAAACAAGCCATGTGGAGCCGGGTGCACCCACTCTGGATGGGTGCAGAGCTGGCTACTCCCTCCCTGACTGGGACCCTGGACCACCCCCATTCAGGGTCAGAGCAGGTAGGTCAGGACTCCTGGATGCTCTTGCTGCTCAAGCACAGAAGCAACTCACCCTCTTTGAAGGCTGGGCAGGATAAAGGGGATTCCCTGTTCTGCAAAGCAATGAGAGAGCAAGTGAGGCTGTGCCTGGGACCTCAGGGATTCAGCCTGCCAGGCCCTGGAGCAATGGAACAGCAAGGGCAGAGTGTCCCTGGGGAAGGGGGAAATGGCATAGGGTCCCAGGGCTGGACAGGGAGAAGCAGGGTCCTGGACCTGTGGAGGTGCTAGTGCAGGGTCCTGGGGCTGGAGGGGAGGATGGCACAGGATCCCAGGACCAGAGGGGCTGTTTGGACCCACTAGCCTCTGCTCCAGGGCACACATGAATAAGCCAGCCATGCAAGCAGGCATTCAGGGCCAAAGCTGGTACCAAAGGTCTTGTCTGGGCAATATCATAGCGCGAGGCCCTGTAAGACCTGAGGAAAGTCATCCCTGGCTCTCCTTTGCCCCATCCCAGACCCCAGGAGAGATCAGAGACAAGGGGCATGTCCTGACTCCTGCTGCCCCATGGCAGCCTAAGGCACAGTGCACTCACAGTCACAGCACCCTGAGGTGGCTGCCCTGTCCCGGGGGCCAGAGCAGAAGGCAGAGCTGCCCATGCCGACTCCGGGGAACCTTCCCGAGCACCCTCGCAGGCAGAATCGTCCTCACAAAGCCCCTCTCCAAAACACCAGCTGCCTGAAGGTTCTTCCTCAGAGCTCTCTGGCCTCCTGAGCCCCTCAGGCTTCTCCAGAGTGTCTGGTTCCTCCTGAGCCTGCAGCATCTCCAGATTGGTCCCAGCCAGGACATCGGAGCAGGCCAAGGAGGTCTCGGCACCAGCCTCGGGCAGCCCCCCCTCGTAGCACAGGAGGCTCAGCAGGTCCTCCCGGTCAGCCTCGGCGAAGAGTAGCCCGTGGCAGGGCGGGTCGAAGGCGGGGTGCTCAGGGCAGCAGGGACGCATGGCCAGGCCCCGGCCCGTGGCGACGTGCAGCGGGCACGGCCGGCACCTGCCCGGGCACTGCCCGCGGCCCCGCCGGACACCAGCGCCCGAGGGGGATGGCGAGCCCTGCTCTGGGGCGGACGAGCGGTCGCGGAGGTTGGGGTCGAGGGTCTCGAGCTGAGCCAGCAGCCCCTGGATCTCCGAGGGTTCGTCCTCCGCATCCTCGGTCCACTCGGCCCTGTCCGGGTGAGCGCGGGGCTCCGGGGTCTCATCCAGCTCCATGCCCGCGGGGTCGGCGCTGCTGGCGGTCCGGAGCCGCCCCGCGCCCCGAGGGGCGCTCCCGGCGCTGGGCTCCCAGCGGGCAGAGCCCCGCGGCGCCTCGGGCAGCGCCTCCGCTTCCATCGCTCTTCCCGAGCCCCGGCACAGCTCGGTCCGGTCTCCCGCGAGCTCCGGGGCTGCGGCAGGGCCCGCGTCCCCCC
>VZTB01016722.1:395449-437158 GCA_013397245.1 Thryothorus ludovicianus | reverse complement strand
GTCCCTCCGTGACCCGGTCCCGTGCTCCGGACCCCGTATCCCAGTTCCTTGGCCCCGCGCCCTCCCCGGTGGTGCCGCCACCCCAGCTCCATTCCTTCTGTCCCCCACTGCCACCCGGCCCCTGCTCCCGCCCCGCGATGTCTCTGCCCTCGAGTCCCCATCCCTTCCCCTCTCTTCGTTCTTGTCCCCCGGCACACCCCCTGTCCTCACCATGCCCTTTTCCCCACAGCCCCCAAGTCCAAAGGCAAGAGTGTGCCGAAGGAAGCGTTGAAGGGGCCAGAGGTGTGCACGGACCCCGCCATGCTCGCCACCCACGCCATGGGGGTCAACTACTTCAAGGAGGGTCCGGAGGTGGCCCTGAAGCCCGACTCCGAGTACCCCGACTGGTGCGTGCTGCCCCACTCCCCTCTGTGTCCCAACAGAGGTGCCGTCCCGAGGGCACAGAGCTGTGTAAGAGGAACGGGGAAGTGTTCTGCGAGGAGGCAGACTGCCCCTTTGTCACCCAGACATCCTCCCCAGGATCAGGAGACAGGAGTGGGTGCACTATGGGTATGGGGTGAGGAATCTGCACATCCTGGTCGCTCGTGTCTGTTGCTCCATCCTGTGCTTGTCCCTGTGTCCTCCTTCCCACAGTTTCACATCCTCTGCATTCACCCCCAGGCTCTTTAAGATCCACCTTGGGCCCCCCAAGAAGCTGGAGGAGCTGGACCCCGACTCACTTGAATATTGGAGGCGCCTGCGGAAGTACAACACATGGCAGCGCAACAAGTTGAAGAAGGGCAAGAAGCTGTAGGTGCTGCTGAGCTTGAGGCTTCCTTGTGTGCCAGCATAGGTGGCACTGGGACCTGCCCTGGCTTTTGGTCTCCTCTCCTTGCTGTAAATATGAAATAAATCTCTGGTGAGGCTGATATCTGTTATAAAGTCTGTGAAAAACCCAAACCCTTTGAAAGCTTGGTGCAGGTTCCCTCCATGCCATGGGCTGAGGCAACACAGGCCACAAGGTCTCAGTGTGTTTGTTAAGACAGAAGCTCAGGTTTTGGGTTGTAGAGAGAGCCCACACTGAACATGGTTCTTGCTCCATCACTGGCTGTACCACAGAGGCTGGGGCTCCGTGGGGATGTGGGGAATGACCCACCTGTGTCACTGTGGCCCTGCCTGGTGGATCTCAGGGCCTGAGCAGCATTGCTCCCAGGGGCTGGAAGGATGGAGGCCAGGCTTTGGCAGTGCTGTGGTGTAGCAGGCAAGGTGAGGGAGGGAATGTAGTGGCCTTTTGCAGTGCCACCCCAATACCATGCTGTCCTTTCCTCCTCCAGCAGCAGGAGTAGTGATGCTGGTATGCCAGGGTTTGCTTGGCTGGGCTGGATGGTGAAGGCAAACTTCCCCACAGCAACAGGTGCCTCACTACCCTATTTCTGCTTCTCTTTGGGAAGCTTCAGCCGGGCAAAGCCCAGCAGCTTCCCCTGGCTTCAATTCTGCCTGTTGGACACACGTGGCTGAGAGGTGCCTCTGTCAACTCAGTTCACCTCGACTCTGGACTCTGCCGTGCTGCTCCTTCCAGGCTCAAGTTGGGCTCTGAGGGAAAGAGGAGGCTGTGGGTTCCTGCAGTGAAGAAGGGCCAGTGTAGCCTCTGCCTGCCCTGGAGGCGGCCCCGGGGCTGTGTGCCCTGTGACAGGGCCATGCCCAGCTCCACCAGGCTGTTTGCCTGTGACAGGGCCATGCCCAGCTCCTCGGGGCTGTGTGCCCTGTGACAGGGCTGTGCCCAGCTCCTCAGGGCTGTGTGCTCTGTGACAGGGCCGTGCCCAGCTCCTCAGGGCTGTGTGCCCTGTGACAGGACTGTGCCCAGCTCCTCGGGGCTGTGTGCCCTGTGACAGGGCTGTGCCCAGCTCCTCGGGGCTGTGTGCCTGTGACAGGGCTGTGCCCAGCTCCCCAGGGCTGTGTGCCCTGTGACAAGGCTGTGCCCAGCTCCCCCAGGCTGTGTGCCCTGCGACAGGGCCGTGGCCAGCTCCTCAGGGCTGTTTGCCCTGTGACACAGCCATGCCTAACTCCCTGTGACAGGGCTGTGCTCAGCTCTCTGGGGCTGTGTGCCTGTGACAGGGCTGTGCTCAGCTCCTTGGGGCTGTGTGCCCTGTGACAGGGCTGTGCTCAGCTCTCCGGGGCTGTTTGCCCTGTGACACAGCCATGCCCAACTCCCCAGGGCTGTTTGCCGTGTGACAGGGCCGTGCTCAGCTCCCCGGGGCTGTGTGCTGGGGCACTGGAAGCTCTGTGCCCACGCGCTACACAACAGGAAGGAAGAGGGAGGGAAGCAGAAGTGGCGTGCTACAGCCCAGGGCCTGAGGGAGATTTTGAGCTGAGCCCTCATTTCCTCATTGTGGGGCTCACTGCACACCCTCGGAGCTGATGGGGCTTGGCCATACCCCGCGGTGAGTGCCCATCCCTGCTGGGCTTGCAGCTCACCCTCCCCTTGCCATCCCCAGCGTGTCCAGATCCCAAATTCAGCAGCAGGTGAGCAGACGGTGAGCACCTGGGCCCCTGTCCTCTGTCTTGGAGCCCACTGCTTGGGTGAGTGTCACCAGCTGCTCTGGGCAGCTCAGTCCTGGGGACAAGGGCCCTTCTGGTGTGGGTTGTTGTGAAGGGATCTGAGGGGAGGAGGAGGGAGCTGACCCTTCCAGGTGGTTCGTGTCACACTGAAACCTTTCCCAGGATTCAGGGCAAGCTAAGCAGGGTTCCAGTCCCAAGACCCCCATGTACCCTTTTCTGACCCTGCTGTAGGCCCCTCATGGTTGCTCCAGAGCCACCATGCAGAGGCCTGGTGACAGCAAGGGGGCTGCTGCTGCCCCACTGAGGCCTCTGCCAAAAGGAGAGGGGTACTGGGGCCCCATTCTCTGTGTCACCTGACAGGACAGGGAAGATGACAGGGGCCATCTCCTCTTTCTAGTTCTGTGGACCCCCATTCCATGAAGGTCCCTTTCCTTGGGCTAGGCTAAAGTACCCTGGCTTCTTGCCCGAAGTTGAAGGGGTGAGTGGGGTCCCCTGTGCCCACCAGCTCCCACAGTGGGAATGTGTGTCATTTCTGGCAGCCTGCCAGTGGCCAGATCCAGCAGCACTGCCCAGCCAGGTCCCAGCACCTCCTCAGGCTTCTGCCGGGAGGAGTCCTGACACCAGGGATCTCATTGTTCTCCCCTCTCCTCAAGTCACCCTGTGCCCAGAGGGGTCTGGTGGGGCATAGGTGCCTGTCACCTCATCACCCACTGACAGCTTGTCCCCTTGGCGTCCCCAGGAGGGATGGGGGACTGGAGCATGCCCATCGGCTTGCTCAGTGAGGAAGTGGTGGCCCGGCTGTGTGAGCTGCTGGATAATGCCGGCCGGGGCTGGCGCAAGCTGGCCGAGCTGGCTGGGGCCGAGAAACGCTTCAAGTGCAGGTAAGGCTGGGGGAGCCTTGCCGGGGGCTGTCCCCGACTGGGAAACAAAACACACATGGGCACAGCTCTGCCATGGGCTGAGCGAGGGCTGCATGGGTCAGTTCCCCTCCCCAGGCTGGGGCATCGCCGAGGCCCCTGGCAGGGCTGCTGCCTGCCCCGAGGGAGGGGGCTGTGGCTCTGATGGCTTTGGGCGCTTGCAGTGCGGAGGAGCTGGAGATGTGCTCGCTGAAGGTGCTGGAGCCCCGTGGCAGCCCCACGCAGTGCCTGCTGCAGCTCCTGGCCGAGCGTGACTGCACCCTCAGGTACCTGCTTGGCTGCCTGGAGCGCATGGGGCACCAACAGGCCTGCCGGGTCCTCAGCTCTGCCGGTATGGACGGGCAGTGGGAACTGGGGGGCTGGCGGGGAGCACCAGGGGACAGGGGCTCGGCAAGAGGAAATGGACATGGAGGTGAAAACCAGAAATTCCTGCTGGGGGTCTTGCTCTGGTAGTAAAGTCCTGGGCAGGCAAGGTGGAGCGGGATGGATGCAACAGGATGAGATAGGATGGGATGTGGTCTGATTGGATGGGACAGGACAAATTGGGATGGGATAGGATAGGATGGGATAGGGTGGGGTGGGATAGACTGAAACAAGAGATATAAATGGGATAGTGCTGAATATGCCAATGGGACAAGGTAGGATGAGAAGGTTGGGACAGAACAGAGGTGTGGGGTGTGATAGGATGGGCTGGGTTGGGACAGGAGAATCTCTTGTGGGTGAGGATGGGGCAGGATAGGATTGGACTGGATAGTATGGGGTGGTGTGGGACAAGGAACTCAGCAAGCCCAGGCTGGTCTCTCCTCTCCCTCAGTCCAGGATGTGATTCGCATCACAGTGCAGCTGGAGTCGCAGGTGGTGGCAGAGGGGACACAGGTGTCCCTGACCTGCTGTGCGACTGGCCCGCCAGGGCTCACATACCAGTGGTTCTGTGGGAGACAGGAGGTGAGGTCCCACTGTGCCACACTGAGCACGAGCCCTGCACCCTGTCCATGGTGAGGGACCTGCACAGATAAGAGGGAGCCCATCATTCCTTGGCCTCTTCCTGTCTTGTAGGTGCCTGGAGCCACATCCCCAGAGATGGTGATTGACACAGCCACCCTGGCGGGCCGGCCTGAGTGGTACATCTGTCGCGTGAACTGTGGGGCCACTTTCACATTCTCCAGATGGGCCCATGTCCAGGTGGAGAAGAGCAGCAGCCCCAGCTCAGGTGGGTCTTGAGATCTCTGTCTGTGGGCTGGCAGCTATGGGGCACCACTTGCCTGATTTGGACATCTCCTTCGGGGCACCTCTCACCCCATCAGGACAGGGGTGTGTCCTGAGTGGTACCATTTTGCCATACCCTGGTTCAGCTGTGAAGGTCTCTAGGTTTGCTGGGGTGATGGTGCCCACAGAGGAGCCACATGCCCTATGTCCTCTTCATGCCTGCTGCCTCATGCCATCCATGGGTTCCAAGGCTTGTGGGTGAAGACCCCTGGGCCTCGAGCAGTTCTGCAGAGCACTGCCATGGCTAGGTCCCTAATTTGCCACCCTATCCCTTCCCCAGCCAGTGGCTACTGCCCAACCATGGCAGGGCTCCAGATCCTACGGCAGCCGCGGCCGTGCCGCCTGGCCGAGGGGGACACGCTGGTGCTGGAGTGCAGAGCCATTGGCAACCCCCCACCCCAGTACCAGTGGTTCAGGAACCGGCGCCCCGTGGAAGGGGCACAGGCGCCCCAGCTCCAGGTATGGAGGGATCTCTGGCATGGCACAGCATGGCACAGCATGGCACAGTGTGGCATCGTGCAGCATGGACTGGCACACTGCCCCAGCCTCTTGCTCTGTCCTGCTGGCAGGTGAAGCTGGTGACAACGGCTGAACGGGGCAGCTACTCCTGCCGTGTGTTTAACTTCTTCCATGAGATGTGGAGCCAGGAGGTGGATGTGGAGATCGGTGAGAGCCCCAGACAAACCTCCATGACCCCCCACGTGCTCTGTTTCCAGTAAAGCCTTCATGGCTGCTCCACAGTTTTGGGGGGGAATGCAGCCCATACTGGGAGGTGATGCCATGCATAGGGTCCCTGACATCTCCTCTGCCACAGGCCCACGACTCTTCACCTCTGGAGGCTCCTGGCAGGAGGGGGATGGAGGTAGGTG
This sequence comes from Thryothorus ludovicianus, assembly GCA_013397245.1. Taxonomy (NCBI): domain Eukaryota; kingdom Metazoa; phylum Chordata; class Aves; order Passeriformes; family Certhiidae; genus Thryothorus; species Thryothorus ludovicianus. The sequence continues at coordinate 431,568 of VZTB01016722.1, read as the reverse complement.
GGTGCAGAGCAGACAGGTCTGCACTGCTCTGCCCACTGTGCTCCCCTGGCACTGAAGGGCCATAGTACAGCTTTTCTTTCTTCCCAGGCTCCTTAGAGCATGGCAGCCCTGAACAGCTATACGGTAAGAGCCTGCCTAGCCGGGGTTGGTGGCCATGGGGGGTTCTGACTGTCACCATTGTCACCCCGTAAGGCTTTACTTGGCTAGGAATGCTTTGGGTACAGCATACTGGAAGAGTAAAACAGCAGCTGAGCCCAAACTCGAATTAGGAGAGCAGCCTTAACCCTCAACCCAAATCCCCAACCCTAACCCTTACCTATAACCTGAGGGTTCAGGGACCAGTGTGGCAGGGATGCCACAAGGTACCTTGGTACCCAGGGACAGTGATGCTGTCCAGAGTTGGGTGTCACCTCTGTGGGCAACATGGAGAAATGGTGTGTCCCACTCTGTTACAACACCTCCCTCTCCCATCCTTGCAGCCACGGACAAAGTGGCGCTGCTGATTGGCAACATGCACTACCTGCACCACAAGCAGCTGCAGGCACCCATCGTGGATGTTCATGCCCTTGGTGCCCTCCTCCACCAGCTCGACTTCAAGGTGGTGTCACTGCTGGACCTGCGCAAGGCTGAGATGGAGATGGCTGTCGATGAGTTCCTCCTCCTCCTTGACAAGGGCGTCTACGGTGCGGCAAAACCTGCCAGGGTGGCTCCAGCCCAGGGAAGCTGGGTGGTTTTATGCTGGTGGAATCTTGGGGTGCAGCCAGGCAAGAAGCACGTGCTGGCAGATCAGAAGATGTCACTGTGTCACCTGCCCTCTGTTCCCCCAGCAGGTTTGCTCTACTATGCTGGGCATGGCTATGAAAATTTTGGCAACAGCTTCATGGTGCCCATCGACGCGCCCAGCGCCTACACATCTGAGCACTGCCTGTGCGTGCAGCGGGTGCTGCGGGAGATGCAGCAGCGCCGCACGGGCCTCAACATCTTCCTGCTGGATATGTGCCGCAAGAGGTGACCCAGCTCTACCACTCACCCGGGGACAAGCTGCCACTCTTGGAGAGCCAGCCCAGGGACCTGGTGGCTCCTGGGGGAGGGTAGCAGGGCACCCCCAGGGTCCCATCTAAACCCATTGTCTAAATGCCCCAAGACTTCACTGCCCCCGTGAGCTAGCAAACTCTGTAATGGGTGGGCAGAGGGGCACAAATCAGCCCTCAAGGTCTGGTGTGCTTTGGGGTGGGTTTTGGGGGAGGACAGGTACTCACTCTGTCCGACTTCTCTTCTCTTCTCTTGCAGGAACCTCAATGATGACGTTATTCCGCAAGTTGGGGCGCTGGAAGTCACGGCCAACATAGTTTTTGGCTATGCCACGTGGGTCCCCTCCCACTGTTCCCTGGCACAGGCAGTGGGACTGGGTCTCCCTGCCTAGCTTAGGGCAGGGGCTCAGACCTCCAATGCCTGCATCCCACCACCCTCAATGCTGGAGGGACTGGGCGAGCGGCAGCCTGCAGTCCCTCACAGAGCAGGGAGGTGCCCATGGCACTGTTTGGCTTTGGGCAGCACCTGCTGGCATGAAGCTCCAAGACTCCTGCAGAGCACAGGGGTTTGGGCTGGTGATGCTTTAAGCACCCAGGATCCAGCCATGCTCTCACCTGTCCCCAGCATGGTGGCCAGATGATGTGATGGGAACAGGAAGAGTGCTGGGCACCCAGCTCTGGCTTCCTTAGAGCTGTCATCCTGTTGGGGGACAATTCCCAGAGAGTGCCAGACCACATGACAGATCCAGCCATTGCCCTGTGCCCACAGGTGTGCAGATGCTGAAGCCTATGAACTGAGCCAGGGTGAGCTCTCCAATGGCATCTTCGTCACCTTCCTCAAGCGCTGGCTGCTGGAGGACGAGAAGATCACTGTACTGCTGGACAAGGTGGCTGAGGGTGAGTGAGGAGCAGTGGGGAACAATGACTCTCCTGGTGTCCCCTGCCAACCCCCTGTGCCCCTGCAGACATGGGCACTCTGGAGATCACACGAGGCCGGCAGGCACTGGAGCTTCGCAGCAACCTCTCAGAGAGACGGGCTCTGACAGACCCCATCTGCCCTCCGGGCCAGGATGAATCCTCTGCCAGGAACCTGCAGTGGGCCAAGGCTCATGGTGAGTCGTGGCCACCCTGTCCCAAACTGGCATCTAGAGGGGGGACAGCCCCAGGAGCAGAGAGAGGCTGTGAACGACATCTGCTGGGTTCCTCCCACCTGGAGGAGAAACTGCTGGCACAGAGCCCCCAGCCTGGAGACAGGAGCAACACATTGGCAGCCCTGCTCTGGGGTGACCCATCAGCGATCTCATCTGTGGGTACAGCTCCTGCCCTGAGCCCCTGCAGGTCCCAGCCCTGTGCTCCCTGTCCCCTCCACAGTCCTGCCGGAGAGCCAGCATCTCCACTTTGACTGCGGTGTCACCGTCCAGCTGGGCTTTGCAGCTGAGTTCTCCAATGTTATGATCATATACACGCGTGTGGTGGCTGCCCCCAAGGACATCACCAAGTGTGAGGCCCGGCTCACTGATATTCCCGAGGTGGGAGCAGCTGCTGAAGCTGCCATCAGGGCAACACTGGGGAACGGGGCGGGGGGAAACTGGTGGTTCTCATGTGGATGCCATCCATGGCAGGAGCTGGATGCGGATCTCAAGTGCACCAACAAGGAGAGCCCAGAGGAGCTGGGCAGCCCACTGGCGCCCGTCTGGAGCCTTGGCTGCCCCTCCTGCTGCCTCTACAGCCGGATCTGTGGCTTGCAGAAGCTGCGGGTAAGAGCCATGGTTGGCAGGGGCTGTGTTGGGGGCACAGCATGACCATGGTCATGGCAGGACAGGAGCCCATAGTGCTGGTGTCCCTGCAGCAGGAGCTGACCTTCAGCGTGTGCCTGCAGTACCGCTACCAGGGCATGGATGACTTTGTGGAGGAGCAGCAGCGGGTGAACGTGGGGCGGCCGCTCATTGCCAAGCTCAACTTGCAGCGGGCGGCCTCCCCCTCACCACCCCACAGCCCCTTCTCCTCCTCTCCCCCTGGGAGCTGGGGGGTGGTGGGGAGCTCGTGGGTCAACACCCCTGAGGAGAATCTGAGCCCCGAGGGCCCCAGTTCCCACACCCTGTAGAGGGACTGAGGTCACACACACGCCCTCTCCTGCGCCTCCCCCCATCCCTCTCTCCATCACCACGGTCCCCTCGTGCCATGTCTGTCTTGGTCCTGGCTGGAGGCCGGGGGATGGATGGGGTGGAGGTGGGATGCACAGAGGCTGGGCTCCATCCCAGTGCTAAGGGGTGCAGGTCTCACAGCACAGCACGGCTGTGGCTGTGGGTCCCAGCTGCATGTCACTGGCCTAGCAGTGCCACCCTCACATCCCTGAGCAGTGCCTGTCCCACATCCCTGGGCATGGCAGTGCCATCCCCATGTCCCTGGGCAGTGCCAGCCTCACATGCCAGGCCACAGCACCAGGGACAGTGTCCAGAGACCATGGCTCAGTGGGCTCAAGGCGTCGTGCCAGGGCAAGGCTAGGTTCATTCAGGCCTGGGAGAAATAGAGAGAAATAAGCAGCTTAGGGGGCAAATCCCGCGGGAGGAGATTATAGGGGATGGGAGGGCTCCTGTTTGGCCACGAGGATGTGAGAGCACCCCCTGGTATCCCCAGGACTCCTAGTAGCACCCACTCCTCACAGTACAACCCCAGGAACCGGCCCCATCTGGGCAGTGAGTGATTTCAGGGCAGGATTGGAATCTAAGGCGAAAATAAAAGCCTTTTTGCTTGGATTTTTCCCACACAACCCCCCACATGCTGGGGCAGGCTTTAGCGGGTATCCACTGGGGGAAGTACCAATAAAGCAGTCGGGCCAGGCGGCTCGGCACTTCTGCACCCTCCCTGCGTTTAAATGGCATTTTGTGGGGCAGAAATATTGCCCGTTCCTGCAGGAGGTGCAGCGCAGCACAGGGCGCACCCACTGGAGGAAAGCGGGGTACCAAGTGAGGGTTCCCCGACATTCCCTGTGCCAGCCCATGGAAAACAGCTCATTTCCATAATTCAGCTCCCAGCCCCAAGGACCCGGGGAGACGCATCCTCATCCCGGGGCCCCTCCGCGCTCTCGGGCGGCGGTTGCGGGGCCGGGCTGGGGGAGCACCCTCGCCCCAATTAGGCTCCGATCAAACGAGCCGGGGGTGCGGCGCTGCCGCTCCCAGCACCAGCCGGCCTTTGTTGGCGCTCGGGAGGCCGAGGGGTGCCCCGGGCTGGCGCCAGCCTCGGCAATTATGTCATGTGAAAAGCGCAGCCCCCATTGAGCGCGTCCCGTCCCCCGGATCAAACCCCATTACTTCCGCAGCCGTTGCTTCATTATCTGCCGGCCCGAGCTCGCCTCCGCCGGGGCGCTTCACCCCATTAGCTGGGCCGGGGAGCCGGGGAGCATCGATTATGCGTTTAATGGGTTGTTAAAGGTTTAATTGTCGCTAACGAAACAGACGAGCAGCAGCAGCCGGGGGACGGGGCACAAGGAGAAGGGTCTCGCCGGGGTCAGTGCCTCGCCTGGCCCGCTGGCATCCCGGCCAGACCCACCCGACCCCGGGGCTCTGGAGACGTCAGAGTCCGGCCCGGGGGGTTTAAAAGGGGGTGAGACCCCGGGCTGGGGGCGGCTGCAGGCGGAGGCGCTGGCACTGAGCAGGGTCTGGGCTGGGGGCCGCGGTGGGGATGGGGCTGCCCCAGCACAGCCCCGGCTGGGGGCTGCTGTCAGGTGCCACGTGGGAAGATTCTCTGGGAAGACATTTTGGTGGGGGGAGGATTGGTCTGGCTTCTCTGGGGACTGGGGCACCCCAGGAACCTAGGGCACCTCAGGGCATCCCAGGGACCCAGGGCACCCAGCTTACCAGGAATAAGCTCTCCTGTCTTGCTGTCCCAGCTGTGCTTAAGCACCTCAAAGCTGCTGTGGACTCAGCCGTGTACTAGGGCCATGCTGGCCTTTGGCATCAGTGAGGGTGGTGGTGGCACTGACTGTACTCCGAGCTCCAGCGGGTGGGCAGATGGGGTCCCCCAGAGTTGCAAAGCCATTCTGGGAATCCTGAGGACACGGCACCTTGTCACCACTACCCAGCTCCCACCTGGCAGGAAATACTGGCAAGGGGTAAGCGAGGTATTGGTGTGCTCCAACAACTCTGTGTGGCGACCCCATGGCTCACAGCCATGGCCAGGGGCCTCGGGGGTCCCACTGCTACCTATCCTCCCACCAGCACAATTCCAGCAGCCCACTGGCACCTCTGGGAGTGTTAGGGTGAGGGGGAAGTGGGCAGAGCCCCAAGGGACAGTCGAGCAGGTGAGTTGTGACAAGGTGTTGCGGCCACGGTGCAACACAAGCCAGTCACAGCTGGGGCTGGATCAGGTCACCTGTGCCTGGACCTGGCTCAGCCCTGCCCTCAGCATCCCTAGGGAGCAGGGCAGGAGGGTGCACAGGGATGATGCTCCCATGCCCCCACAGAAAGCTCCTTTCTGGCAGAGGCTTGGCAGCCACACAGTGCTAAGGACAGCACGGCACGACCGAGGCCCCGGCAGCACCTGACTCCAGCATGTGGCAGCCATCCAACTTATCTCTTTACTCACAGTACACCCATGCTGTCGGCGCTGGTGCATCTCCCAGCACGACCGGCAGCGTGCCCCGACGCAGCTAAAACATCCCCCCAAGTACTCCCTACAAAACTAGAGCTTTCTGTTCAACTTTGTTTAAATCTGCAGCATTAAAAAAAAAAANAAAAAATGGAAAAAGGGAGGGGGTGTGGAGAAAGGAGGTGTCCAGCTGGGGTGTGGTGAGTGGCCTGGTGGCACAGTGGGATGCCTGAGCCTCAGCCAGGTCCTTAGCTGATCTTGGTGCCTCAGAGAGGCAAAGGGGCTCTCCTCGAGTGCTTCCTCCAGCCATGGAGTCCTGCCAGCACCCTGACTCACTCCCCTGACACCACTGGTGCTGGGTCAGTGTGGGGAAGATGCAGACAGCATCCCTGCCTGGTGCCAGCTTTGGTCCTGCTGAACACCCACTGTCCTCCCTCACCCGCCACAGGGCTGAGCTGGCACTGCGGGCAGGAGTGGCAGCCGGGGAGCTCAGAGGGGAGCGTTCATCAAATAGGCTGCCAGGTCTTGTCAATGGTCTGAATGTGCTCCTTGGCTTTCATGCGGAGCGAGGCGATGCTGGAGCTCCTCTGGTCCACCTCCTCCAGCGGGTACTTGTCCACAAAGGGGGTGCCGCACTGGTAGGGCGCGGGGGCCATGGGCTGCATGCCCTGCGCCATCGGCGGGGGGGTGTTGAGGAAGGAGTGCCCAGCGTAGGGGGGCTGCAGGGCCTGAGGGGCTCCCATAAAGCCAGGAATGCTGTGGACCGTAGTGGCGCTGGAGATGGGGGACGTCAGCCATGGGTCGAGTGGGAGGGAGTTGCTCATGGGCCCCACGTTGGGGGTCATGGGGGGCCGGTTGAAGGAGAGCACAGGAGTGTCGTGGAGCTTCATGGAACTGGCTTCCATCTTCTCCTGCCTCCTCCATTTGGCTCGTCGATTCTGGAACCAGACCTGCAAGGTGAGAGCCAAGATGAGTTCACTGTGCCCAGTTGGACCCTTGAAGTGTGCCCCACATGCTGCACCCATGCAGGGTGTCCCATGCAGGGTGCTCCATTCTGCAGTATCTCATGTGGATGTTTCACAGGGAGTGCTGGAGGTGGGAGTGTCCTCTATGAGGTACTCCATCCCACGAGGGCTGTCCTACAGGGCTCCAGAGATTGCAGCACCTCTGCCAGGCCTCTCTTACAGGCCCCAGACACCAAAGACATCTCTAAGGTGTGGAAAGCAAGAGCTGTAAACACACAGCCTCTTCTGCTCCATTGGAACATGCACCCTGGCCCTGCAGAGTCCCAGTGGTCCATGGGACAGTGTTATCCGACCTTCCCAGCCCCTCAGTTGCAGCTTTTATAAGTTAAACAGCCACAGTTGTGCCAAAACCCAGCAGGAATGACAGGGACCGGTGACCCAAATCCAGTGGTGACGTCTGGCCCCATGGGAACTGCTCATTAAAGTGCTGATCCCCGTGTTCCCAGAGCAGCACAGGGCACAGGGGTCTGCTGCAGGAAGCAAAGGGGAAGAAAGATGAATGGCTGGGTGGGTTCCATGGGCTGCTTACGGCTGTTGGTGGATACTGGGCTACACTGGTGCAAACTGAATATCTGGAGAAGGGAATGGAGCTGGAGAAAGGGCTGGAGCACAAGTCAGATGAGGAACAGCTAAGGAAGCTGGGGGAGCTCAGCCTGGAGAAAGGGAGGCTCAGGGGTGACCTTCTGGCTCTGCAAGACTCCATGACAGGAGAGTGCAGCCAGGTGAGGGTCGAGCCCTTCTTCTAGGGAGCAAGGGACAGGACAGGAGGAAACTGCCTCAAGCTGTGCCAGGGGAGGGTTAGGTTGGAGATTAGCGGAAACTTCTTCTCTAGGGCAGTGGTGGAGTCCTCATTCCTGGAGGGACTTATAAGACATGTGGATGTGGCACTTAAGGACATGGGTTGGTGGTGGTCTTGGCAGTGGGGAGCAGTTGGACTGGATGGTCTCGGAGTTTTCCAACCTGAACAATTCTGTGATTCAATGAAACTAGTTGTTGCTCAGAGAGCTCAGCAAAGGTGTCTTTATGGTTTGGGCCCTCACAAAAAAGGCTGCATTGTCTTGATCCAACCTGAGGCCTAGGGAATTCAGTCCATTTCTTTGGGGGGTTACTGCTTTGGTTCACAGTGGGTTTGTTATTTCAGCTCCCTGACCCTTTCTCCCTCCCTGATCTCACCCTGTCAGTCCAGGCACAGTGGGAGAAGAGTGGTGGGACCCCAGGCTCTTCCCAAGGTTCTGCTGTGCCCCCATGAACCTTTTCCTGCAGCCTAAGGAACAGAACATCCCTAGCCCCACTGCCCTGCCTATCTGCCCTGCTCCAACAAGCTTAAAACCCTCAAATCCAGAGGATCTTGTGCTTTCCCAGCCCAAAAGACCTGGAAGGGGCCACAATCAGCCAAGGTGAGTTTTCTGATCACTTTCCTGTGTGAGCAGCAGGAGGGATGAGAGCAGCCATCACCAGAAGGGGGAAAAATTTCTGAAAACCATCTCTGTGCCCTAATGGAGCCTCTGGCCTATGGGCCCAACTGAGACCTTTTGAGTTAAACTGGGGACCCCGTGGGTAAACAAGGCACAGCCATTAAATCCTTTCCCTGGCTTTGTCGGGAGCAACTGGCTCTGCAGAGATGCCACTCCTATCTTGAGCAATGGGGAAAGTGAGGCCCAGAGGGGGGCATTGGCACCAGAGCTGAGAGCTGAGCAGAGCTCTCCAGCACCTTGGGGTGCCTCTGGCACTGCTCAGAGACAGATCCAGGGTGCTGGGGTGCTCCCTCCCTACCTGCACGCGGACCTCCGGCAGGTTGACCTTCATGGCCAGCTCCTCGCGGCTGTACACGTCGGGGTAGTGCGACTTCTCGAAGGCGCGCTCCAGCTCGTGCAGCTGGTACGTGGTGAAGGTGGTGCGGTTCCGCCGGTGCTTCTTCTTGGGCTGCTCCTCCTCGGCGGCCGCCGGTGGGGTGCCCTCGCTGTCCCCTGGCTTCCGCAGCTCACCCAGGTCCCCCTCACACTTATTCAGGAACATGGTGGCACCTGCAGGGGCACTGCAGAGTTAGAGGGGTGTGGGGGCTTTGAACCCCACGCGTCCCCAGGCCAGGGATGGATGGACAAGTAAACAGAGGGATGGGAAGACAGAGCGGCCCTAGGAACAGGTTATGCAAAGGCATAATCCTCTCTGCCACAGCAGAGGATCCCAGGGCTGTGGTATCCTGGGGGCTGACCCACAGTCCCAGGGGCTGGCCCAGGGTCCTGGGGACTGACCCAGAATCCAAGGGATGCCTCGCACTTGGCTCTGCTGTCGCATGCACTGGGCCTATGAGCTCACTGGTGCTAAAAGTCAGATTTCCTCTAAAATGGAGGATTTTAAGAAAGTGCCATCACAGAGAGCCAACTTGATCTCTCTCTGCCTTGGCCTGGAGGGGAACAAGCATGAGTTAATTCCCTCCTTCCTCCCCAGCTCCTCTTGTCCAGGCTCTTCCATGGTGAAGGCTGACCCTCGAATGCTGGAGGACCCAGCGTCAGTCTCCAGGCTGGGCAGGAGTGACCTGGCACTGTCCCCCGGCTAATAACCGTTTTGGTGACGCTTATAAGCATTTTCAACCCTCGCAACATTTCATCTTTAAGCTTTTTATCCGGCATCTGAAATCTTCCTGCAGTATTTGCAGGGGATTAAGGGTCTCTTCCCACCATGAAGATGTCGGCAGACATGGAAATGGAGCAGAAAACTGTAATCCTGGGGCAAGGGGAAGGCACCCTCCAGCAAATACTCACCTTATGCCTCAAAGGGAGTGGGGAAGGAAAAGGAGAGTGGGTTCATGCTGGGAGGGGGTAAATGGGGGTCCTAGAGGGCAGCAGGCAGGAGGTGGGTGTCGAGCGTTGCCCAGGCTGTGCACACAGGGGTGTCTCTGGGGGGGTGCTGTGTGGGCACAGTGTGGCCCCGGCTGAGTCTGTGCCTGTACCTGGGCAGGGGCCCAGGGGTGCTCAGGGGTGCTCCCAGTGGGGCACAGGTGTGTGGGGGCAGTGTGCAGTGGGCTGAGCACAAGGTGGAAGGCGTGCAGCAAGTGCACTCTGTGGATGTGTTTGTGTGGGGATGGGGTTGTGTGGAGCAGTGCTAGGGTGCAGTGCCTGCATGCCATGCATGCAGCACACGCCCTGCAATGTCTGCACTACTGCATGCAGGGCAAGGTGCATGTGCACAGTGCTCAAGCAGGGCATGCAGAGCACCGTGGGTGTGCAGGGAGCACAGTGTGTATGTGGCACGCACAGCCTGTGGACACAGGAGCTGTGGGCACCCAGTGCCTGTGCAGTGTGTGCAGTGCACATGGCACATGCAGTGGAGGCACATGCAGTGCAGCACATGCAGTGCATGCATGTGTGTGGCAATGTGCAGTGCAACGTGTGCAGTGCCTGTGCAGCGTGTGCTGTGTCTGTGTGCAGTGCACCCAACACGAGCAGTGTGTGCCTGGTGCTGCTGTGGTGTGCTCAGAGTGTGTGCTGTGAGTGTGTGGTGTGTACAGTGTGTTCAGTGCAATCAGTGCATGCCCTGGGGCTGTGTGTGCAACGTGTGCAGCATGTGCAGGGTGTGCAGGGTGTGCAGGGTGTGCAGGGTGTGTAGGGTGTGTACAGTGTGTGCAGGGTGTGCAGCGTGTACAGCGTGTGCAGCGTGTACAGTGTGTGCAGGGTGTACAGTGTGTGCAGGGTGTACAGTGTGTGCAGGGTGTGCAGTGTGTACAGTGTATGCAGGGTGTGCAGGGTGTGTAGGGTGTGTACAGTGTGTGCAGGGTGTGCAGGGTGTAGAGTGTGTACAGTGTATACAGTGTGTGCAGGGTGTGCAGTGTGTACAGTGTATGCAGGGTGTGCAGGGTGTGTAGGGTGTGCAGGGTGTGTAGGGTGTACAGTGTATGCAGGGTGTACAGTGTGTGCAGGGTGTACAGTGTGTGCAGGGTGTGCAGCGTGTGCAGGGTGTGCAGGGTGTGCAGGGTGTGCAGGGTGTGCAGGGTGTGCAGTGTGTACAGCGTGTATTGCACACCCAGTGGGTGCTGTAGTCACAGAGGGGCTGTGTACATGCAGTGCTGCATGTGCAGGGAGTGCAGCACAGTGTGTGTGTGTCCCAGGGAGCTGCAAGCCCCCCGTGGTGCCTCACAGTCCCTCACGGGGGGTCTGTAGCCCTTTGTGGCTCTGGGTCCAGCCCAGCAGTCTCAGGGTGCCTCAGGGGAGCCACAAGTCAGGACAGGGGTATTGGGTGCTGCACCCTGGGGTGCCCCAAGGGTGTGGAAGGGGGCACTGGGGCCAGCAGGGGCCCTGTGGTCACTGTGTGAGCATCACAGTGTGTTCTGGGGTTGGGGACACAGGGAGGGGATGGGGGCCCCCCACTGCCATCCTACTCTCACTTACCTGCTTCTCATTTGCGCAGCTCCCCACCTGCAAGGAGAGAAGAGGGGGGCTGAGCACTTAGAGCACCCTCCTGGGGCATGGACCCCCTGAGGGACCCAGCACCCCATCAGGATCCCCACCTGCCCTGCCCAGCCAAGTCCCACAGTCCCATGGAGCTGGGGAGGGAGCTGGAAGAAGCTGGGGCAATGGGAATGGGAGAGATGGGCACTGGGGGGATAAGTGAGAGAGGCTGGGGATATGATGAAGTGGGAGATGAAGTGGGGCAATGGTGGGGGGGTATGGTGCAGAGATGGAGCCCCAAGGTTCCCCCCCGATCCCATCAGAAAGCAAAGGAGTCAAAAACTCCCCAGCAAGCAGCAAACCCCAACCTGGGAGCACAGACGAGCCAAGAATAGCAAAATACCAGAGCAGCAGTGAGCTGGCAGCAGGGCGGCAGCACTGGACCCTGCGGGATGGGGCAAGGGCAGGATCCCCACCCCAATCTGCCTCGGCCTGGCCGGAGGGGCACAGAGGTCCCTGAGTGGGGAAGGGGGAAGCATTACCGATCAGGCTGGGGAGACATCAGCAACAACCAACCACCCCATATTCCCACCCTCCAGCGACTGGGCGCAGGAGTCCCAAGCCTTTTCCACCAGTGTTTTGGGAGTCTTGCCTGGAAACAGGCCACGCTGAGCTGGGGGTGGGGGAACTGCTAAACTCTGGCTCCCAGTATCTTCCTGCAGCCACTGTCATGTTAGCAACAATTTTTGGGTTTAAGCCCTTAAGCTGCAAACCTGTGCTAGGAACCATAAGGACCCATAAGGACCCAATACCTCAGGAGAGTTCTCCCCCCCCTCTCCTCAGTGCCCCAGCCCATGGTTTTCCTGTGGGCACTGCTAGCTGCAGGGAGGGGATGGCTGCTGGTAAAGATGCCCAAAAAAGCAACAGAAACAACATTGAGCCCTGGTCAAAGGAGGTAAAACCCTTCACTTCCTGAGTACTGAAAAGCAGCAGAACATCAGTGAGGACAAGTGGCCTTCCCTGGCAGCAGGGAATGTGGAAGAGACAGTCCAGGGACAGCCCCAGCTTCCACTAGGACTCCATTCTTTGCCTTTGGAAGAATGGAGTGGCATCTGAGTGCCAGAATTTGGCTCCCTGGGCTCAAGCCACCTGGGATGGGCAGCAGGAGCATGAGTGGCTCCTGCCCCTGGCTCTGTGTGATCTGGGGCAAGTGACACTGGTAGGTGCCAGTGCCCACTCCTGAGTCCCCAGGGAATGGTGCCAGCCCCGTCCCCAACACCAACCCCAGACACACCCTAGGGACACCCACTCCCTTTCTCAGCATCTTCCCTCAGCGCTTTGTCCCGAATTGGAAAAAAACAGCGTTACCTGCTGGGCCCAACTCGGCTTTTCCAGGAGTATTTAACTTTGCTGGTCCCTCCCGGGAACCAAACAAGCGGCTCAACCTCACCAATCTCGCAGCTTTGGCAGCCAAAGTTGCCTCTAGTCTTCTTATTTGTCACAGAACCGCCGTGCTAAGGCTCGGGAGAATCTTTATTTAGTGTTGCAGATGTCACCAAGGCACCGCAGATTGGAAATGAGTCCAAAGGATTAAGACGAGGTTATTAATTGGAGGCCTTCCCCTTTAAGAATGATTGACAGTTACTTTCTGGACAAGTAATTGCTCTAAATGTCCCCCCAGCACGGGTCCGGGGGGGCAGCGGCGGACAAAGCCCCGAACTGCCTTCCCCACTCGGATTGTCTCCCCACAAAGGCGTCCTGCTGGAGTTTGCCGTGTAATCCCCTCATTACGGGTGAGGAGAAAGAATTAGAAACAGAGGGAGCAGAGAAGAAAGGATGGAGGGGGAGGGAGCAGGATTTCCTTGGGCTGTGGAGGTTCTACCCCAGGGATGGAGTCTGGGGCAGAAGCCCCAAGCCTTGGTGGGATGGAGACGCTGCAGTGATGGGTGTTGTCCCCCCTGGATAGGGATGGCGAGCCTGGAGGTGGCCCCATGACAGTGTGGGTAGCCCTGTGGCTCTCAGTGATGCCTGCAGAGCCCTGCCCATGTGGGGAGCAGAGATGGGGACAGGTGTAGGGCCAGAGATGGGGGCCAGGCATGGAGTCCAGTTTGGAGGACCCAGAGTGCGGACACAGTGTGGGGACCTGCTCTGGTGTCTGGCTGTGGGCCCAGGTACAGGGGCCAGCTATAGAGACCAGCCCCCCTGAACAGCCTTGGGGACCTGGTATGAAGACCAGAAGGGAACACTCACAGGGACCAGAGTGGGGAGCCAGGCAGGAGGGCCAAGTGTGGGGAGCAGCCATGGGGCAGTGCCCATGGGACCAGGCATGGGGATGAGTCTTGGATATGGGACTGAGCACTGGGGCCAGGCATGGGAGCACCCTGTGAAGACCAGCTGTGGGATCCAGACTAGGGGATAATTCCTGGGGGATGCCCATGGGCCCTGGCCTAAGGGGGCTTGGGACAAAGGCAGCCAGCCTGAGAGGCAGGGCTACCATTCTCTTCCCCATACCCACTGCTGCCCTGAGCCCCAAAGAATGATGGAAACACCATGGTGGGGTCCTGGGCTATGCTGGGGGATGTGCTTGGTGCTGCCCACAGCCCTCGTCATGTGGGGTGGATTTCACCCTTTTCTTTCTTTGCTCACTTTTACTTTCTCCCAAAACCATCTTCCTGCCACCTGCAACCGCTGCCACCCCCGGACCTGTCTGGGCTTCCTCCCACTCCCTTCCCCTCCTTGCCGCGCTTCCTCTTTCAGATAGCAAATGTCACTGTGAGAGTTTTGGACCCCAGCACCCTGTGCCAGGTGGCCACTGGGCCCTGAGTGGGTCTGTGCCCTCCCCACCAGAGCTGCTGTTGGCGGGACCCCGCAGCCTCCTCTGTGTCCTGGTATGGGCCCCAGCATCCCCCACTGGGGTTGTGAGGCTTCACCTGCCCTGTCTCACACCTCTTTGGGGACAATGTGATGTTGTCTTGGGGATGGCATGACACTGCCCTGGGGACAGTGTGCCACCACCCCAGGGACAGGCTGGCACTGCCCTGGGGACGGCAAGACACATACCAGGGATGGCATGACAAGTAGAGATGGGCCGTGCAGCCCCTGGGGATGGGGTGACACCCATCAGCGCCATGCAGCACCGCAAGAGAATGCAGGGGAGAGCAGGGAGGTGCTGCCTGCAGAGGTACTGGGGACATCGCCGGGTCGGGGGCGATGTGAGGGGCCAGGGGTGCAAACTGGACCCCACTCGCCTGTTGGCCCATACTGGCCGCTGTGACGAGTGCAGGAGCCGCGTAGCCCACACTGGTGGCCCTCGGCAGGTTTCCCCAGGGTGCCCCCCTGCCGCAGGGGTTCAAGGAGGTCCCCAGGGTGCGGAGTTTGGGGGCGGGGGACTGCCCAGCTGCCCGGCCCCCGGCGCTGTGTGTGCCGTGCCGGCCCCGCGGCCGCCGCAAGGTGTTGCCTCGCCCGGGGGGAGGCAGCAGGCTGATTTGCCAAATGATTATAATTGCCTTTTAGGAGCAGATAGCAAATTGATTTGCTTCCTTGTCCAAGGCCCGTAATCGCTTCATCACTTTAAAATATTAATGCTATACTTCTTTGCTAGTTTCCCAATTACCCTAATTGAAGGCAAATTGGTTAAGAAGGTGCAATGCAGAGTATCAGGGGGTTTAGTTCACTCAAATGACAGTTTTAAATCTCCCTAATCCTATTAGCGCGCAAAGCTGCTAACGCTTAGAGACGCTGCGTCAGCTTACCGGGGTGGTGGGGCCGGAGGNCTCGGCCGGGATTTATCACTTTTTTAGTTCATTAAGAGGCCTTGGGCAGGCGGGGAGGCAGCAGGGGTGACCCAAAAGGGTGCTGAGCGGGAGGCAGGTGGCAGCATGGGGAGGGCGGGGGGGGCAGGACGATTAGCCAAGGAGACCTGGCAGAGGGTCTTGACCCGAATCCCAGCTGGCGCTGGGAGTCCCCATGCAGCCCCACTGGGAACATTGGGAGAGGGCTGCCCATCAGGGCAGGATGGAGCCCTGATGTGGAGCGGGGTGATGGTGACAGAGCTCGTTGGGGATCTCAGTGCCACCATCCCAGCAGCTGGCACTTGGTGGCAAGCCCAGCCCTGGGGAGAGCAGCGATGTGGGATGGGATCAGCGTTGTACTGAGTGCCACAGCTGCTACCAGCCTGTCAGGGACCTGGCGAGGGATTGGCGTGGCACAGAAGGTCCCATCCCACAGGTGGGGTTTGAAGGGAGATTTCCTAAATTTTGAAGAAAAGCTGGTGAACGGGGATGGGAATGATGGCAGACACAGCAGGGATGATGAGGACAGCAGGGACAATAAGGCCACCAAACACCAGGAGGGTGCCCAGTGTCAGGCCCAGACAAGCCTGTCTCATGCTCCCTGGGATGCTCCAGCAGCCGCCTGCCCCTGGACTGGTACCCAGAGGGGTTCCAGGGGCAACTGGGCACCTCGTGCATCCAGGGACCTCCTTGCTCCCTGCGCTGCAGCTCCTCAGCGGCGACTGAGCCCGATGGTTCTGGTGACAGCGCTGAGCTTGGTGACACCGCTCCCAGCCCACCTGTGCTGGATCCGGCCACCCCCTCCCAGCCCGGCCACCGCGGCCGTGGGTAGCCCGGGCAGGGCCGTCCCCGCAGCCTTTCCGGAGCAGATGGCAGCGGCGTGGGGAGGACGGAGGCGGCTCAGCGCGTCCTTCCTTTCATGCACACACAGCGTGATTCCCGGCGGCTCCGGCTCCGGCTCCGCCGGGAGGTGCTGCTGGGGCCAGCGCTGGCCGTACATTTTACACGGGTTCAGCAAGCTTAGTCCTCGGGGACAGGCGACTCAGGAAGATTAGACCTCGCTAAAATAGGCAGGTATTAGTGATCTCAGCAGCCCTCGGCCTTCCGGCGCGGCGGCATTTAAGGCAGCGCTGCTGCCGAGCGCCCAGGACAGTCCCTGGCGGGGCAAGAGGCAGCCGGTCACCCTGGCCCAGCCAAAGGGATGCCTCTGCTCCCCGCACTGGCAGGCGATGTTCGAGCACGGGAGAAGATGCTCCACATCCCCTCCCGATGCTGTCCCCAAGGGATAGCCAGGGTGACCACTGGGTCCCAGTGGGGGCTGCTGCAGAAGAGGAGACAGATCCAGTGGCCAAGCATCCTCGGCTGGTTGGTGGTTCAGGGCACATGGGGCAGCCCAGCTCCAGGGCTGTCATCATGTCCCCTCACCAACCAGGACAGGGACTGTGTGGGTGCGGGATATGGCAGAACGACCAGAATGGTGCCGGCAAATGCTGTATTTATTGAGCCAAATGGCGCACGGTGCCAGGGCTGGTGAGGGGGGGGGTAACAGTGTCAGGGACCTGCCCCATATGGGTGCTCACACCAGGAACACCACGAGAGGGACCGCATGGGGAGGGCGGGAGGGGACTCAGGCATTCTGCACCCCTGCGCATCCTGGGAAAACAACTGGGAATGGTTTTGGGGAAGAAAACCCACGCCTAACACGTGTAGTGGGACCCGCACCCCAAGTAAAGGCACCCAGAGCCTCCGCATTCCGTGGCTCCCGGGGACAGGGGCTGCCGGCGGGCAGCGGTGCTACATCAGGGCGCACTTCTCCTTCACCCGGTCCACTCCGCCCAGCGCTCGGTCCCGCAGCGCCGGCAGCTCCGCCTCCCGCAGCTTCACCAGGAAGGCGAAGGCTCCGGCGCTGCCATCCTCCTCCTCCTCGTCCTCCTCGCTGTGCACCATGGCTGCCAGGTCCTGCGGCAGCTCCACCGCCCCTCCGGCCACGTGCACCTGGGCGTCGTCCCGCTCGTCCTAAACGCGGGTGGGAGGGGGTGTCGGATGGTGACAGGCACGGTGCCTACCGCGGGGGAGCGGGGGACGGGGGACAGAGAACATCCAGTCCCAAGGTGCTGGGGACACGGGGGAATTCCAGGGCCGTCCAGTGCCAAACTCGGACGCTGGATGGACAGTGGGCGGCTGATAGTCGGACGGAGACGATGGCCGTCTGCTGCCCTCTTCAGGAATCCCTCCCATCCAAGGGAACACGGCAGCCGTGAGCCTGGGGCTGTTCCGGGTGATGTAGGGTCGAAGGGAACCCCCCCAGGTCCACAGATTGGCTGGTTCTTACCTGGGCCAGGTGGTACTTGTCCCGCAGGTGCATCCGCACCACGGCCCTTTCTGCCTTCCTCTGTGCAAATACCTTGTCCCGCTCGATCCTGCAGCAGGTGCCACAATGTCACCCCCACCTCACCGAGCCCCCCAGGACCACCCTGACATCACCCTGGTCCTTCTGCAGAGCAAGTCTAGGGCAAGAGGGAGAAGGTCTGAGACCCACAAGAGGGTTAAAGTGGGGATCTGGGAGCAGGAGCTCCACGCAGCTCAGCACCCAGATTCAGAGGTGCTTGATGAAGGGGCCCATTGCAGGGACTTGCTCCTCCTGTAGCCTCTCATCTCCCTGGCTCCGAGCCTCTGGGTTCCCTCAGAACTCGGTCCTACGGAGGTGGGACCTTTATCCAATCCCATACTGACCCTCCATCCGTTGGGTCCAACAGTGCTGAGCTGGAACCATTCTGGGGCTCTGACTGGGGTCCCCTTGTCACCTGTGGTGCACGAAGGCGCTGTCACAGCCCTGTGCCAGCACCTCCATGGACCTCCCATGCTGTGGGGGAGACACGCTGAAGGGCAGCTACTCTGCACTGTCTCTTGCCCCAGGCTACCTCCCTGTCCCTGTCTTGTGCCACCCTGGGGAAAGCCCACAGCAGGTAAGATCCTGATTCTGGTGTGTTGGGGGACCCTAGTGACCCACCCAGACCTGGCAAAGCCTTACTTCTCCTCCAGCAGCTGCCGCTGGTACTCCTCAAACTCCTCCCGGGCCATGCCGTTGGGCTGCGCAGCTGCCTTGTCATCCTTGGCGGCCCCCTTCGGTGACTCGTCCTTGCCCCCCTGGAAGCTCTTCAGGGCAGCCGTGAAGAAGGAGGCCATGGTGGGTGGTGGCGGCAGCTCTTGCCCCAAGGTGCCCACCAGGTCCCAGTGCCTGCAAGGTCAGTGGGACCAGCCCCAGGGGCACCGCGGATCAGGGGTGGATTAAGGCATTAGGAGGGGAAGCCACAGCCAGGGTGAAAAGACTTTCCTTTTCCTGCACCCAAGAGTGCTTGCAGGGAATAGTGTTAGTGCAGTGGTTCAGTAGGTGCTGCCCCATCAGAGTGACGGGGGGTGGAAGGAGTCATTGAACTGCAGCACACAGTGGGTCAGGCAGAAACACCCTCCATAACATGGGTCCCAAATTGGGGCAGCACCCATAGGGCTAGGGCAGGCCCTGGGGAGAGCTCCATGCCATGTGCACCCAGAACCTCACACAGGGGGGATTGGGGGTGCAGGAAGTCAGCATAGAGGAGACACAAGAGGATTAGCTGAAAAAAAAAACAATCGAGGGTCAAAGGACTGGCAGCAGATGAGGCGGTGGTGGGTGCACACCCACCCTCATGGCAGCCTTGTGCCCCCGCTAATCCTTGCTCCTCTGAGACTCGAGATTGCTTGGGAGCCTGCAGGGCGGGGGGCTCCCCACTGCTGGGGATGTGCCCCGTGCTGGTAATCTATACAAAAGCAATTCCCATACAGCCTCTGATTAAAGCATAATCCCCTGCTGCACAGAGCCCTGATGGGAGAGGGGCTGCATGGTGTGGGGCTCCGAGGGCCAGAGCTCCTGGCCCCCCCAAAGCCTTTCACTGGGCTTTGTCAGGCCCCAAGTGAGAGATAGGCCTAATTGCACCCCAGAGGCTTTAAGATGCTGTTGAACTAATTTCTTTGGTTTAATCAAAAAGCCCAAATCCATGTGGTTTAACTGGCTGTGCCAGCATCCCTGTATGGGGCTGGGCACTGGGGCAGGGCTGAGTCAGGGTGGGGTCTCGTCCTCCAGTGAGTGGAGATGTCCAGTCCTGTCTCACATCACTGAAAGTCGCAGCTTGAAGGGATCCCACATGCAGCATCCACTCCTGGGGCTAAGCATAGGGATTGTGGGCATAGCTCTCTTGAGGGTCTGCACTTCCCACCCTGGTGGTTCAGGGGAGATCAATCCCATGGCAACCTTCTCTGGGCTGTGTGGTGGGTAGAAGGACCATACTGGGATGGAGGGAGGTTGCTGCCCCATCTCCACAGGGAGAGAGCAGCACCACAGGCCATCCTATTCCTGGCCCCTATTGCTCTGCCACTCCCAATCCTGGAGCGTCTAGGGGCTTCAGGTCCTGGGTCCTGGTAGCAGGATGGGAGTTAAATGTCCCTCAGGTGCTTCAGCTCCTTCTGCAGCTTCTCTGTGAGCTTCTTGAAGGATGGGCGCTTGCCTGGCTCCAACTCCCAGCAGCTCTTCATCAGGTTATAGACAGTGGGTGGGCAGCCCTCGGGGGGGTCCATGCGATACCCCTGCTCCAGCAGCTCCGTCACCTCCTTCAGGGCCTGCCAGGTTGGAGAAACCAGTTGGCAACCCCCTTCCCTGCTCTGGTCAGGGGGCAGTGGGATGTCCCTGTCCCAACAGTGCCAGTGGAGTGTAACCTTTGGTGTTCCCTGGCATGGTGCTCACCAGCTTGGGGTAGGGTGCCCGTCCAAAGGAAAAGGTTTCCCACAGGAGGATCCCGTAGCTCCACACATCTGACTTGGAGGAGAATTTCTGTGGTGGCAGGAGAGGGGGAGGCTGAAGCCAGCTGAGGTGAGGGCTGAGCTGGGTCCCTGTTGCTTCCCGAGGGCAAGACAGAGGACAGTGACTGCCCCTTGTGCCCCCTCCCCCCCCTCCGGTCCCCTGGGTGTGAACACTCTCCAGTCCCATCATCCTGCCCCAATTCAGCACAGAGATAGATTGGGAGATGCAGGGCTGACTGTGCCAGAGGCCACCGTGGGACAGGGATGAGTCAGTGGGAATGGAAACAAGCAGGGGCAACCTGAGGAAATGCTTTGGAAGGACCCCCTGGCCAGCCCCTTCCCTCTCACTGTCACTCACATTGTGTTTCAAGGCCTCTGGTGCCGTCCACTTCACAGGGAGCAATGTGGCATCTGCACCCTTGGGGTTGACCCGGGCCAAGCCAAAGTCACTCACTTTGGCCACGTTCTCCTCGGAGATGAGGATGTTGCGGGCAGCCAGGTCCCGGTGCACCAACTTCTTGGACTCAAGGTAGTCCATGCCTTGAGCCACATCCCTGCCACAACCGAGTGACACAGAGCCGTGTCACCTCTGTGTCCCCTGGGGCTGCTCAGGGGGATGCAGAGACCTGGATCCCAGCCCAGAGGAGAGAGAGGGACTTACAGGGAGAACAGGAGGAGCTGCTGGGTCGGGACAAGCGCCCGGCCCCGCGTGCGCAGGAAGTTCACCAGGTTGCCCTGACAGAGGAGATTAAAATGAGTCAGGACCAATAGGATGGGGGTGCCAGGAGACTTTGCTTTCTGCAGGTGCAGCAGTGCCTGGCGTCTGTGATGATTCAGCCCCTAGACAGCGATATTGTCCCCAAATCTAAGTGGTGATGGGTCCCACTGGTTGAGGAGCAGCCAGGTGCTCTTACCTTGCTCATGAACTCCATGACAATGTAGAGGCCATTGTGCAGGATCACTCCCAGCAAACACACGAGGTTTTTGTGCCGGACCTTCCTGAAATGGAGGGGATCCGAGTCAAGGAAGTGCCTGCTCATCCCAGGCCATGGCTGGGTTGGGCCACACCTCCATGGAGCACTCACGTCATGGCAGCTGTTTCAGCCAGGAAGGCCTGGGCAGTCACATCGCACTTGATGTTCTTCACAGCCACCCTCTGCCCCATGTACTCGCCCTGCAGGACATCTGGGAGAGCATGGGAGAGACAGGCTGAGCCTGACTCCTGGCCCCCTGCATCCCAGGCTGAGCCCCCCATGCCATGAGATGGGGAGGGGGATCAGGCAGTGCCATCTGGGGAAGCTGCACCTGGGGAACACCCAGCAGTGCCATCCTCTCACCTACCTCCAAACTCGCCTTGCCCAATGCGGTCTCCCAGTGTGAGGTGCTTCAGGTTCAGCAACCAGCCAGCTGGGCGTGGGCACAAGGGCAGGTTAGCAGGGGCCACCAGTGGGGCCTTATCCCTAAAATACACACCACAGCCCCCTGCCACCATCCCCTACCTTTGGCCAACTCCTCCTCAGCTGACTTCATCCCAGATTTTGGCTTGGGCTTCACCAGCTTGGTGCAGATGGCTCCCTGCTCCTTCATGTAATGCTGCCAAGGGGTGAACAGATGGAGGTGATTCCAGCTCTTACTCTCAGGCTCGAGATGTGGGTCCAGAGAACAGCTTTGGGATGCTCCACAAGACTGCACCATTGCCACCCTCGAGGGCAGCCCATGTCTCAGCCTTGCTCCCCTCTGAGCACAGCCAGAGGAACACCACGATGGACCACAGGGATATGGGATGCAACCAATGTGGTTGAACTCTTAGCAGGTGCTGCAGCAGCTGAGGGCAGTTTGCAGAGGTGATGGGAGTGGAAGCAGCCAGACAGGATGGGACAGGATGGGATGGGACAGGACAACCTTCAGAGTTTTAAAGGGGGGCTGGGACAGCTGAGAAGGGAAAGGAGCCACCCAAAAAAAGAACACAAGAGTGAAACTCCTTGGAAAGAAGACAGGGTGAGGGATGGACCACCAGGAAAAACTCATTAGAAGGGTGAGAGCTCACACAACAGCCTGGGAGCCCTGTGGTGTCAGCAGGTAAGAGAGGGCTTTGAGTGCAGGGAGGCATTTCAAAATGCCTCAAAGTCCAGGGGAGGCAGAGGCTACCAGAGTCTTCCTGCTATGTGAAGCACAGAATAAGCAAGGATAGGGGTAATGTGGTCCTTGGCTAGAATCCAAACCACAGGTGTCTTGGGCTCTGTGCCAAGGTGTCCGAGCGCCCTGCCTGGGTCTCTGAGCCTCCAGGGCAGTCAGAGACAAGCCCTGGTTCCTACACTGGGACTGCAGCTAGCACAGCTGGTTTGCTGAGACATTCTGGGGATATCCCAGATCAGCCCATTGCACCCCAAACTGAGTGGGAACCACGAGCCTTTGAAGGGGATCGAGAAATACACCAGGTAAAACACCAATGAAAACCACACTGAACAGGACAAAGACCTGCCTGCCCTTCTCTGGCACTGGTGGAACTCTCTGCCTGGGGGATCTCACCTCAATCATGTCAATTAGGTTGGAGAAGTACTGCTGGCTGTCGATGCTGAGTGTGTGCTCCTCGTGCACCACGCGATAGTGGATCACCTCCTTGCCAAAGCTCACGCACAGGACATAATCGCCAGGGTGCCGGACAGACTCACGCACCAAGAACAGCCCATCCTCAGGGGGCTGCAGCTCCTGCACTGCCTCCATCCCTGAGATCTTCCCGTGGAACCAGCTGAGGAGAGGGACATTGGAGAGGGCGTTGAGCCAGGGGGCTTCCCCCAGGGGCAGCAGCGAGATGGGGAAAGCAGAGCCCCTGCCAAAGCTACACAGATCCTACTGCATGAAATCCCTCTCCATGGGGTCCATCCAAGCTGAATGGGCACAACAGGTCCTTAAAGTCAGGTACCGGCCCCAGCAAATCCCTCAATTGCCAGGGCATGGCTACAGGATGCTCTGCCCCCAAGTGCTCCCCCAACACATGGATGGGGGGAACACACTGGACTCATCTGCTGTTGCAGCTCCCAGGGGTTTAGCTGGGTCCCCCGGGTCCCCCCCAGTCACCCCAGCTGTACTCACGGCATCAGGCTGAGTTTGGGGTCGGCACGGATGGCCCCCCGCTCACGCAGAGCACTGGCTGCCAGCAGCCCCTCCTGCCCCGTCTCGTTGTGCCTGGCGCGGTACCAGCCTTTGCCCTGGGGATGAGAGGGTCTCAGAGCAAGGGAAAGGAAGGGGGGATCCCTCTGGAAGGGAAGGGACTGGCTCTGGCAGCTGAGCTGATGGCACTGGAGTCCCATTCCAGCCATGCCTTCCCAGCACAGTGTGTACCTGAGCACCTGTGGGTCTCACCTCCATGGCCTCGATGATGGTGACCATGTCACCCTTGCGGAAGGCCAGCTCCCGGGGCTTGGGCTTGGTGTGATCATGCTTGGTGACACACTGCGTCCCAGGGGGCCAGTGCTTCTGCAAGGAGAAAGCAGAGTCAGTAGGGGCAGTGACAGCAGGGCCCCTCTGCTTCCCAAAAATACCAGGGCCAGCCCCGAGGACCATCTGAAACCCTGGCTGGGACCAGGGGCACTGGGCACGAGCCCTCCTCCACCCCACTTTGGTCCTGGGGGCACGTGTCCCCCTGGTGTCAGCTGGCATTGCTGGTGTCCCTGTGCAGCCCCGCTCACCCCAGACATGGCCAACTGTCAGCGCATCAGGGACTCCCTGTCCTCTCCTGCTGCCACCTGCAGAAGAAACCAAAGGGGCTGAGGAGGGACAGGGCTGAGCTGGCTTGTCCCAGGTCACGGCTGCTGTCCCACAGGCTCCCCTGGCCAGTGCAGCTCCTGTCCCTCACACAGCCTTGCACCATGGGATGGAGAAAAAGGCTGCAAACTCTACATGTGCGAGTTGTGTGCTGGGGACACTCCTGTCCCTCACATGGATGAGAGCAGGACCTTGCAGTCCTGTTCTCTGTCTCTGCCACCAAAGAGGGCCCCCAGCTCCTACCAGCTCTGCTAGCACAGCAGGAGCCCAGCACCACAGCTGTGTGGGAGTAATGTGGTTTTACCAGGAACTTGATTTTTCACCTCCTCTTTCAGGAGCTCTGAGTCACCAGGACCCTGAAAGGCACCAGCCATGGCTCTGCTGACGTGGGATGCAGCAGGGCTGATGGAGGGGCTGCCTGGCAGCAGGGTCACAGACAGGCCAGGCTGGGCTGAGGTGGGACTGTCACATGCACTGGCTGTGGATTGATTGCACAATGTTCCTGTGCTGCCCTTGACACCAGCTGGTCATGCTGGGATGCATATGACAGCTTTGCACTTTAAAATTGTGTGTCTTTTTCTCCTGGAGTCCTTCATCCCCACTGTCACCTCCTTGGGAAGATCATAGAATCAGGGAATGGTATGGTTTGGGAGGGACCTTAGACCTCATCTCATTCAACTCCCTGCCACAGGTAGGGACACCTACCACTGTCCCAGGCTGCTCCAAGCCCCATCCAGCCTGGCCTTGGGCACTGCCAGGGATCCAGGGGCATCTACAGCTGCTCTGGGCACCCTGTGCCAGGGCCTGCCCACCCTCACAGCCAACAATTCCTTCCCCTCTGGCAGTGGAAGCCATTCCCTGTGTCCTGTCCCTCCATGCCTTGTCCCCAGTCCCTCTGCAGCTCTCCTGGAGCCCCTTTAGGCCCTGCCAGGGGCTCTGAGCTCTCCCTGGAGCCTTCTCTTCTCCAGGTGAGCACCCCCAGCTCTGCCAGCCTGGCTCCAGAGCAGAGGGGCTCCAGCCCTTGGAGCATCTCCTTGGCCTCCTTTGGACTGGCTTCAGCAGCTCCACGTCCTCCTGATGTTGGGAGTCTCAGAGGAGGCAGCTCTGCAGCTGGGATCTAATCAGAGCAGAGCAGAGAGGCAGAATCCTCCCCCTCCCCTGCTGCCCATGCTGTGGGATGAGCTCCTTGGAGCAGAGATGACTTTGCTCCTTTGGAAGGTGAGTCACAATCACTGCTCTTCATCATTGGTGGTAAGCTCATCTCTGTGGAAGTGCAGATCCAAGGACTATCTGATTATGCAAGCCCATAACAACAAAACAAGGACAATTGCAGCTGCTACAAGGTCAGTATCAGAAGGCAGCAGTTTTGTCTCTACCAGAAGCCATCGTTTGCCAGCACTGCCATCCCCTGGCCTTGCAGCCCATCCATGGCACATATATCATCTCAGTGAAGTTGGGGCTGCAAAGGCAGCCACTGTGTGCCTGTTCCCCAGCAGGCACAGCCAAAGGCTGATGTGACTGGGTGCAGCTCAGATCACCTCCAGGATGGTGAGGACCTCATGAGCACAGAGCTTCAGAACAGGGCTGGCTCCATACCCCTGCTGTGGTATATCCTGGTCCAAGGAGGGACATGCTGACTGAGCCAGGAGGGCTGATGGCAGCTCTGACAACTCTCTTTCATTTTCTGCTGCCCCAGGACAGAAATTCTGTGTGAAAAGCAGCAACAGTTTGGTCAGTCCCGCCCCTTTGTGCAGACAGCAGTTGATTGATTCTCCACTCAAATACCAAAGGAAGAGTTTCTCCTTTGCCCAGCTGGCCCCGGGGCTTGGAGTGGTGGATGCACATCCCCACATGGACACCTGCTGCCAGCAGAGCCTGGACACCAGCCAGTGCCTCATCCAGGCACCAGCAGGGAGAGCAGTGAATCACCTCTCTCCTAGTGACACTCACATGCCTTTTCCTAAAGCAGCTCTTTGCTCCTGGAGGTGTTTGATCCATGAGGTTCTCCTCACTGGCATGAATGTTCCCATAAGTAGAGGGTACTGGCAGAAAGCCTGCGAGGAGATTTTTGCCCCTTCTTTGTTTTGGGGTTGTTCTGTACTTTTATGAATTGGTAAACCTGAGTAATTGCAATGAGACTGAGAAGCACAAAAACATAGTGGGGGTTGGTAGAGCTGTCCCAAACCTGGACTGCAGAGCTCAAGCTTATTCCCAGTGCACAGAGGAGGTGCCAGACCTGACAGCACTGTGACAGGAGGGGACACCACCTGTGGAGGCTGCACCCCTGGATGCAGAGGAGGCCGTGCACTCCCCTCCAGAACACCAACACCCCGCTGCACTGGGCGTCACTCAGACAAAGGGCAGGGACAGCTCCTCTGCTGGAAAACGGGGGATACCCGGGCATTCCCCCCACTGCCCACCACGCTCAGCACCGTGCCTGTCCCTGCCTGCTGCCACAGTGGACAGGAGGACCCCTCATCTGTCCTCAGTGCCTCTTGGACCTCGCTCTTACCTCAGCGGTGGCCATGTGGGGCTGGGGGCAGCGATGTCAGGAGAAGCTCAACAGCTGAGCCTGGACTTGGATTCCTGAACTCCTGGAGAGTCTCTTTTCTGCACAGAGCCAAGCACTACGTTCAAGGGTAGCTCCCAGACAGAGCCGGGGCCCAATTTCCTGATTTCTCTGCGGGTGAGGCTGTGATGCAGCGCCCGGGCGGTCCCTGTGCTGGCACCGCCCGCGCCCTCAAACCTCCATCAGAAATGACTCATTATTTGACAGCACTTTGAGCAACTTCTGCCCTTTGAAGGTGCAGTTACACACCCTCGCTAGAAGGGAACTCAAGCTCACCATATCCTGTCCCCTGTGGTGCTGTGGGGGAAGTAGTCTCCCCCTGCAAACAAGGACAGTTGCTGTCACCACTGCTAGCCTGGCCAGAGCAGTGACAATGGGGTGTGTGCCAGTGGTGACAACAGCTCTCCAGGGAGGCTGAGTCTCAGGAGACGAGAGCTGGGACCAGGGATCCCCAAATGTTTTCTTGTCTCAACATCGACTCTGTGAGCCTCAGAGCAGGTTTATCCCGGAGCACAGCCAACTGTTCACTGTTCCTCTGGGGGTGACAATCCAGAGGCATCATGGGTTGGGACAGGCAATGGCAGAGAGACCTTTAAATGAGTACCACTGTCAAAGAGAAGCAGCTTATCTGTATCCTGCAGCATCCACAATGAGCTGGGAGGGAATGACCGCCTCCGCAGTTCATCATCCCAGCCGGAAAACCAGACACCAGTTCTGCACTGATGTTCAGTATTTCCAATATTTTGAGCAAAATGGTGAAAAAAGGAAAATGCAGTTATTGGCAAACACCAGACTTCATTCAGGGGTCTTGGGATCTTTTTGGGTGTGCTTTAAAAAGCTTTTAATAAAATGGTGTTTAAGCCTTCAGTAAATATTGGTAATTCAAGGGCAAAGGCAGTGTAGAAGAAAACTAATCCAAACTAGCTGGTACTTTCAGGTCCTGGTTATATTTTTGGATCTACAACTTCTGCAAGCCATTCAAGCGACACTGTTCATAGGATTTTTGGTGTGAGTTTCCCCAGGAGCACTCCTTCCAATATTCCCTGTATTTGTAGGGATGGATCCTTAGAAACTTGATCTGTTCAGGCTGGAGAATAAACACATTAATTCTTCCTTTCAGCTCTGTGCTGCACTCCCAGGATCTGCACAAGGCTCCCTGTGACAGAAATGTTTTGTACTCCTGGGTTTTGCCACACCCGACCGTTGTTACAGACATGACCATGGGCTGAAGAACTCTGCATCACAAACAGGGAACCACTCCCTCAGATGTAATAAATAGCATTCCCTGTCCTGCTGCACAGCCAGCAGAGAATCCCACGTGCTGCTGCCTGAGCTGGTACCCCCTTTACATCCTGGTGCATGCTACCCAGCTGGAACCTGAGCCTTTAGCACACGGAACCTCAGCACTGCCTCCTCTGCTGCAGCAAAGACAGCACCAGGCTCAGTGGGTACAGCTGAACCACTGTGTGCCCAGGTCCCTCCAAAAGCTACACAGCCAAAACTTTGGAACTGTGCAGCCCTTCCCAAGTCACTGAGTAAACTGGCTATAGTATGGGAATGTTTATCTCACATTCTAGGCTGAGGCTTTGTCTACTTGCCAGTCTTCCTCCTGGCAACTTGCATTTGGGCCAGGGAGAGTGAGGCTCGATATCCTACAGAGCAAATTACTGAGCAGTGCCATTCCTGGCAAAATCGAAGTTATCCAAAGGAGCAGAGTTTGGAGGTGGAGACATGGGCAACAATATTCATCAGGAACAGCCCACATTTTGTGCAGAAAAACCAGCTCCTGTCATCTCAGCAAATCTGGGCATTAGCAATCCAAAACACACAGGCTCTCCTTTGCCAACTCAACCCCTTTCAGTCCTCCTTGACAATACCATTGGATGCACCAGAGATATACTTTAGATGTACTTTCCATCGTGAGGAGTCTGCCCTGCCTTTCAAACCTTCAAAAAGGGAACTAGAAAATGGCAGTAAGTCATAAGAGCAGACGTGTCTCTGACATTCAATCTCCATCGGTTAAAGGGAATGTCACTGAGTTAAAACATGCTTTATCACAGCAAAGATTTATATTTCCACCCAGAAATATCGAATCCCAGAATGGTCAGTGTTGGAAGAGACCTTGAATAGCATCACTTTCTAAACTCCTGCCATGGGTAGGGACACATTCCACCTGACCAGAGTGCTCCTCCTGTCATCCAGCCTGACCTTGGGCACTGCCAGGGATCCAGGGGCAGCCACAGCTGCTCTGGGCACCCTGTGCCAGGGCCTGCCCACCCTCCCAGCCAACAATTCCTGCCCAATATCCCACCCAGCCCTGCCCTCTGGCACTGGGAGCCATTCCCTGGGTCCTGTCCCTCCATGCCTTGTCCCCAGTCCCTCTGCAGCTCTCCTGGAGCCCCTTTAGGCCCTGCCAGGGGCTCTGAGCTCTCCCTGGAGCCTTCTCCTCTCCAGGTGAGCACCCCCAGCTCTGCCAGCCTGGCTCCAGAGCAGAGGGGCTCCAGCCCTTGGAGCACCTTTGTGGTCTCCTCTGGACTGGCTCCAGCAGCTCCACGTTGTTCTGGTATTGGGGGCCACAGAGTTAGAGGCAGCTCTGCAGGTTGGTTCATTTGCAGAGAGGATAATTTGAAAGGGTCTTTCACCCTGTATAGGCTTTAGGTGATGCCTTAAGTTCACCCTTCTGTGAGTGGCTGTGCCTAGAACTGGTTCAGGCAACCTTGTACACCTGCATCTTTCTCTCTGCATCACCAGGAGTCAGACTGACGCCTCCAGGAGTGATTCTCCTCTGGCCCCACAGAACAGTGTTGACAGAAGAGGTATTTTCCCTAAACCTGTGCAGAGCAAATAACAACACCCAGATCTCTGCCCCATCAAGAAAGCAGAACCTGGGCATGCTCAAGGGACAAGTGGAAGATGCTCAGCTGCAGCTGAACATGTGAGTTGGTGACACCCAGCCCCAATGTCAGGGAAGCTGTTTTATGGGGACACTTCAGGCCTTGGCTGCAGTGCCCATGCTGGTGTGTTGTGCCTGCCTGGGGGGCATATGCAGCACTCAGAGGTTTGTCCCACATCTGGTTCTTGTTTTTTTCAGGCATCTGTGTCACTTGCCCTGAACGGGGACTGCTCCATCCGTTAAAATATTTAGTGTCTGGTATCATAACTTGCATCTGTTTTGGATCTGGTATCATTACTAGCAGCACATTACTAGCAGCACAAGTAAAGCCAGTATCCAATGGCTTTACTTCCTAATTTCTAATGAGGAAATCTTTTTGCAGCAGATGAGCCTTTTCATCCTCTTTTGATCTGACTAAGGTCAGGGTAGAAGGTGCTCATGATATTTCAACACTTCCCTATCTTTCTAATTTACCAGTAACAGAAGATGATAACTGGATGGTAAAATGAAGATCACAATGAAGGCACGAGGTTATGGCAGCACTAAATGTCCAGGGGAACAGCACCAGCTCCAGCAGAGCTCAGAACATGCTGCACTGGGTTATTTTGTACAGTGGTCATGTAGTGATGGGACAAGGGGGAAAGGCTTTAAACTGAGTGAGGGTGGGTTTTTATGGGATATTAGGAAGAAATATTTTTTGTTATGAGGGTGTTGGTGCCCTGGCACAGGGTGCCCAGAGCAGCTGTGGCTGTCCCTGGATCCCTGGAAATGTCCAAAGCCAGGTTGGACGGGGCTTGGAGCAGCCTAGAGAGTAGAAGCTGTTCCTGTCCAGGGAGTGGAACTGTATGAGCTTTAAGGTGCCTTCCAGCCCAGCCATTCTGGGATTCTGATTTTATATAAAACAATGCATCTATGTAAACATCTATGGCAGCTTTGAAATACATTCCTCTCCAAAACATTTTTGTATGGCCTGTGACATTTATCCCAGAATATCTAAACAGAACCTTCTTTACATCCCCCAGAAATGTACTTAAAGAAGAAACAGCCTCATTTCACAACAAACAATGCAGAAACAATGTTTTTCAGTCAGTTCTAAAAAGCCATTCAAAATACTCCAAAAAATCTGAAGGAATATGAAGAGTGATTTGAAACTGAACTTTAAATGAGGAATCATAGTATTCCACAATGGTTTCAGTTGCGAGGGATCTTAAAAATGATCCAGTCCCACCCCCTGCCATGGGCAGGGACACCTTCCACTAGACCATGTTGCTCCAAGCCCCATCCAGCCTGGCTTTCCTTGGACACTTGCAGGGATGGGACAGCCACAGCTGCTTTGGGCAGCCTGAGAGCCAAGAATCCCTTCCCATCTATTCCTGCTCTCTGCAGTAGAAGCCATTCCCCTTCGTCCTGTCCATCCAGGCCCTTGTCCAAAGTCCCTCTCCAGTTCTCCTGGAGCCCCTTCAAGTCCTGGAAGGGGCTGTAAGGTCTCCCCAGAGCCTTCCTTTCCCCAATCTGAACACCCCCAACTCTCCCAGCCTTCAACAAACACATGAAGCTGAAGTCTGTGGCAATGCTCTTGCTGTCTGTGATGTCACATCCAACAAACCAAAGTGTCCAGCTGTGGTTCTCTCCATTGCACTCTTTTTCCAGGTACCACTGTGACAGCACCAAAGCTGTATTACAGCTCGGTGAACTTGGTTCAAAACTACCAAGAAGGAAATATCTCCATATGTCTGTGCCACACTGTGCACTGCTGCTCCCAGACAGCAGCCCCTGGAGCCGAGCATCCCAGCTCCAGAGGGTGGGGGAAAAACCCAAACCCACACAACAAAACCTGGCAGCTTCAGGCACTTCAGGCCAGAGGGCAGAAATCCAAAGTGATAAAATGTTTAAAGGATACATATGATTCCAGAGTGTGTGTGTGTGTGTGTGTGTGTTTTATTTATTTATTTATTTTCTTTAATATATCAGTCTATATATTTTGCTGTGGGTAGAGATTCTTTTAGAGGAGTGGGAGGGAAGGAAAGGAACTGTTGCTACAGGCAACTCAACTCTTACACAACAGTGCAATTTCTGTAGTGATTATGGAATCACAGAATTATTAAGGTGCAAAAAGACCTCTAAGATCCTCAAGTCCAACCATCACATCAGCACGACCTCCATGTTCACCATTAGCCCATGGCCCTAAGTGCCACAGTCTCACCTTGTTTGAACACTTCCAGGGATGGTGACTCCACCACTGCCCTGGGCAGCCTGTGCCAATGCCTGATCACTATTTCCATGAAGAAGTTTTCCCCTATATCCAACTCAGACCTCCCCTGCTGCAATTTGAGGCCATTTCCTCTCATCCTGTCATTTATTACCTGGGAAAGAGACTGGCTCCACTGTCCCATCAGAGGCTGTACAATTTGGGAGAATTATAGTACAACAAAACTACCTGAAAAGGACTATTTAAAATGCAAGATATCAGACTAACCTAAGGACTTATTACAAGCAAAAATTGTAATCATATGAGCATTATTTAATACATGAAATATGTTTACTCTGCAGCATCTCTTGTTTGAATTTTTCCATCTCCTTTACCCTCTGCTCTTCTCTCTGTCACTCTTTTTATTGTGTGCATCAAATGTATTATTTCAAGATTTCAAGTGCCCTGATTATGTTTTTTCCCCTCAAAGCCATAATTTTAAAACCTTGCCAGGAGATGAAGGAGATAAAATGGTAACTACCTGATTGAAATGAAGGCAGCTATATGGAGGAAATACACAGAAATCTGCAGTTCTTCCCACACACTATGGAAGGTGGAATTTTAAGTTATTTAGAAGCTCATCACCACCACTACACTATACACAGAAATGAAGCTTATATTACAAAACCTCACCTAAAGCTACAGTACCCAGTACCTTTGAAAATACAAACCCAAAAACTTGGTGTCCAAGCTGAAACTCTCTTCATCAGCCTTCTGCCCTGAGCCACAGAGGTTTCAGGCAAGACTGGCTACTGCAATTTTAAGTTAATCTCAAACTAGGTTCCCTTTCATCATATTTAACCTGAGGGTTTTAATGTTTGCTTACTTGATATCGATCAAGAAAGTCAATGCTCTCATTGCACAGTCAAGAAAATTGCAACTATTAATGAAAAACAAAAAATTACATGTAAATGACCTTTCCTGCTGCGTATCAAACCAAGAACAACCGAGCAAATATGATGGGAGAGAGTATTGTATGCTACAATAAAGTTTATGATTGTCCACATAGGCAATAAAAAAATGGGACAGAGAAATCAATGGCAGAGAGAAACACTGAGGGCAGGAAGCATTTCTTTTGTAGACAGTGGGACTCTCATTTGGTGGAACACCCTAAACTCTCACTGCCAGTGTAGAGAATCAAATTAACCAGGACCCTCATGGCAAGGCTTGGGATGGAGCTCAGGGAAAGGTTCTTCCCCCCGAGGGTGCTGGGCACTGCCCAGGCTGCCCAGGGAATGGTCCCAGCCCCGAGGCTGCCAGAGCTCCAGGAGCCTTTGGACACCTTTGGCTGCCAGGGATGCCCAGGGTGGGATTGTTGGGGGGTCTGTGCAGGGACAGGGGTTGGGGTCGATGATGTCTGAGGGTCCCTTCCAGCTCAGGATTTTCTATGGTTCTATACTCCTCTCACTTTGCTGAATCCCTTTACTTAAATCTGGGCAACATCAACTACAATTTCTGGTGTTACTAATAATAGAAGAATAATAAATGAAATGTAGTCCACATCTCTCACTAGTTTAAAAGTGTTAATTGCTCTATCTTCCATATCAGAATCTTCAGTATCCCACTGTCAGGAACATTTAGCAAACTGATATTAACTGCATTTCTTTACCTGTGCATCATTTCATTACAGACTCACTGAATCACAGAATGGTTTGGATGGGGAGAGATCTTAAAATCCATCCCATTCCCCCCCTGCCATGGGCAGGGACACCTTCCACTGTCCCAGGCTGCTCCCAGCCCCAATGTCCAGCCTGGCCTTGGGCACTTCCAGGGATCCAGGGGCAGCCACAGCTGCTCTGGGCACCCTGTGCCAGGGCCTGCCCACCCTCCCAGAGAAGAATTTTTTCTTCTACAGTAAAGAGTTTCTGGCAGCTCACAGTCTCTAAAGCATCCAACTTACCTTCCTAACAGGGATCTTGCAGTCCAGGTTCATCTGTCCATGCAAGAGATGAGAAAGAAAACCCATCACAAAAATAAATATATTGCAGTCAGGTTTTTAACAGCAAACATCAGCAGGCAAAGAATTAAAAATGTGTTTAAAAACTATTTAAATAATTCTGAAATCTTGCTTTACCTGAAGTAAGAAAATGTGAGAAGCTGATCAAGTGAGCTTTAGATTCTCTGGAATGAGCTCACAGTTACAGCATCTGAGACTTCCCTTAAAAGCTTTTCTATAAATAACAATTGTGAGTGTTTCGAAAAGCAACATGAGCTTTGTAGAAGTCAAGTGGGAGTGCCTGGAGCTGGAAATACAGTTCTGAAAAATCCATAGAATCCCAGGATCCCAGAATGGTTGGGTTTGGAAGGGATCTTAAAGCTCATCTCATTCCACACCCTTGGGCAGGGACACCTCCCACTGTCCCAGGCTGCTCCCAGCCCCAGTGTCCAGCCTGGCCTTGGGCACTGCCAGGGATCCAGGGACAGCCACAGCTGCTCTGGGCACCCTGTGCCAGGGCCTGCCCACCCTCCCAGCCAACAATTCCTGCCCAATATCCCATCCAGCCCTGCCCTCTGGCACTGGGAGCCATTCCCTGGGTCCTGGCCCTCCATGCCTTGTCCCCAGTCCCTCTGCAGCTCTCCTGGAGCCCCTTTAGGCCCTGCAAGGGGCTCTGAGCTCTCTCTGAATACTTCTTTTAAATCCTTGTTTACAAAAAGTTCCACTGTTGCTGGAGAGGATTAAAGTGACATGTTAGAAGTAAAAAACCAGGCAAACACACTTTCCTTTTAGCCAAACCTTGCTACTTTGGACATTTGTCCATTCTTGGGACTCTGCCTTGGGGTTTGCAGCAATTGGAAATTAATTACTTGACTGCTTTGTTACAAACTACCAGGTCATCAAACTACCAGGAATGCATCCACTTTTGTGGAATTTTGATTACATAAATAGCCAAGTAAGAAATTATATTTGCTCTTTTATCACCAAAATGCACACACCCCCAACAAATCAACTCTTCGACCTGACCTTGGTGGCAGAGCTTCCTTGGGATGCATGTCAGGAGAATGAAGTGCTGATTTCAGAGCTCCTTTCTAAAAATGTTAATGATCTCATACAACCAAGTGCATGCAGGATTTTACAGCTGCCTGCAGTAATCATACAAGAAATTCTACCTCAAATGCACACCAAGAGCTGAATATATCACCTCTGTCACTGAGACCAAGCCTTTGAGGGTCTCCATGGATATTTCTGTTCTTTACTGGCATTTTTTCATCACTCACCTGCTGCAGTTTGATGGCCATGTGCAAGAGGAGGAGTTTTTTTCCCACCTCCTGTCACATCTTTTATCTGGGTGCAAGATTCTGGCATTACTCTCTGAATACTAAACACAAACCCACTGCAGCTGCACTCAGAGCTTACAGGGAAGTTGGATATTTTAACTATTTCCAATCTAAGACATAAAGCACATCCTTCAGGGTAACTAACCATGACAGTAACAGCAGGAATTTCTCAGCAGAATGTATTTTCTCAAGGTGTACATACTTATTCCTTAATAAAATGTTGCCACCCTGTTAAGTAACAGTGACTTTAAGAGCTCCCAGGCACCTTACACTGCAATTCAAGAGAGGAAGGAAATGCAACATCCATTGAATCTGCAAAGGGCTCTAGAGAGAGCCAATTGAAAACCCCATGGAGAAATTTAACTGGAGCACAATTCATTCACATACTTTGACAAGGCTGACCACGATGGATACCTTAATTTTAAAGCTTATGGAAAGTAGCAGTCATTTAGCAAAGTATTTCTTATAGTAGATTTTTTGGAGTCTATTGTGCACTCAGGTATGTTCTCTTGAGGATTATCACCACTTCTTGGTGCCAGTCACCTGCCTGTGTTACCATGGGCAATTTCCAGGCATAAATAATATTGACATTTGGTGTTTTTTTCTTTTTATCTGCCCCTGTTTATAATAAGAATGGGACGAACAAAACCTGATCTCACTGGAAATGAAGACTTAGTTTTGATTTTGAATCTTAATGTATGATTTCAAAAGTAAAAGCAAAGTAACATTTTCAGGAATTCACAAAATAATAGCAATGAAAGTAATCAAAATATGTCATCCTCTGTCCCAGCATTGAAAACAGTATTTGCATACAGAAAAAAAAGCCTGACTAATACAAAACCCTACATGAAAATCCTTAAATGTATATTTGAAAAATTAGAATAAAATGATTATGCACAAAATAAACCAGCATGGCAGAAGTTCAACAGCTTGATCAAACATTGTTGGAAAATAATGTTGTAAAAAGTTTAAAATCATTAATTAATGTCTCTGAAATCAAAAGCATCACACAGCAATTTGTCTAGCAAGGCAAGTGTCAACCTCTCCTACTCAGTCATGTCAAACAGGATGTACACCCATCAAGCCTCAAGGTACACTCTCAGAGAAAATTATGGTCTGCTTCAGTTTTGTCACCTTCTTTTTCACAAGTTTGCTTCTTCATTCCTCTATTTTTAGCAGTTTATGAATGAAGAAAACTGGCTTAGTAGCCCAATTCTTAGCTATTTAGGAAGACATCCTTAATAGAATTTAAGTTTAAAATCCTTCATACCATTGCCAGCTGTTTATTCCTGTGAAATCTTCCCCAATTTGTTCTATTCCTTCTCATCATAGCAATTATTAGAGCAGCTGGCAGTGGTGGATTGAATTTATTACTGACATTTGCACCTCTGAACACCCAACACTGAAGCAATGCCTTTGCTAAAAGTTTTGCTTTGGTAAAAGTTTTGCTTTGCTAAAAGTTTTGCTTTTTTTGCTTGAGCACTGGTCTGGCACTCAGCCTCCCCAGTGTCCAACAGGTAATGCTCAAAAGGCACAGTTGGGAAAGGTAAAAACCTGTGCACAGATGAGCTGGAGAGGTGAGTCTCATGAAGTTCCCCATGAAGGACCTGGGGGTGTTGGTGGGTGGGAGGCTCAACCTGCCCCAGCCATGGGCACTGAGCCCAGAAACCCCCCCTGTGCTGGGCTGAGCCCCCAGCCTGGGCAGCAGGGGAGGGG
>VZTB01016722.1:370884-387656 GCA_013397245.1 Thryothorus ludovicianus | reverse complement strand
GGGGCACAGGAGGGAAGAAACCGCAGCAACGCCCACACGGAGGAGAAAATCGTGCAATGATGATAAAGCGACTGTGTGAAGTCTGTCACAGGGGTACCATCTGGCAATAAGCACATTGTTGGAGGCTAGGATTTTTCCTTTTATTTTTCTTACTCTCAGGGAATTTTCTCCCATTTGTTGCCTGGTGGTTAGTGACGATACTTTAGAGACAAAAAAATGCTGGGGGGAGGAGGAGGAGAGGGAACGGTGCAGTTTGCTACCATCACTTTAGCTGGGGGGCTTTCTCTTGGGAAGGCCAGAGACACTGCGAGATTTTGGCTGGGGTGTTGGGTGCTGGGCTCAGCTCCTCGCTAGCTCTCAGGACCGGGGGTGTGCCGGTCAGGCTGTGGCCGTGGGGAGAATTCGCTGCCGCCGCTGGGTTCTGTCTTGCACTGCTTTCTGCTTACCATGGGTGAGCTTCTGCTTACAAGAGCAGCTGTTGACCTGGAACCTTTCCAACACCCGGCTTCACTGGGAAGGGGACCCCGACTCCCTCCCCCACAGGAGGCAGCTGCTGGGCTGCTTCCTCGGCAGACACACCTGTCTTTCAAACCAAGACACACATTCAGGTCTGTCCAGCAGGATATCCTGTCTCCAATGGTGCCTATAAGCAAATGCTGAGGAAAAAGGCAGTAGAATCCTCCCTCACAAGTCCCTTTGCTTCAACTGTCAGCCTCCAGAATAACCCAAGCCTGTGATAATTTGTCCTTTGGTAAAGCTCAGAACATCTCTGAAGTACTTGCTCAGCCTGCTATTTTTTCCCATTTAACTTTCTGTAGGCGTAACATCCTCGA
The DNA here is from genome assembly GCA_013397245.1 of Thryothorus ludovicianus. Taxonomy (NCBI): domain Eukaryota; kingdom Metazoa; phylum Chordata; class Aves; order Passeriformes; family Certhiidae; genus Thryothorus; species Thryothorus ludovicianus. Next base: position 386,823 of record VZTB01016722.1, on the reverse strand, counting down.
GCATCCCACGGATACAGTACCTATTCCCAGGATCCTCGCCTCCTCCCTCTGCATTGAAGCCATCTCCTCACAGCCTCACTGGCAACCCAAACTCATGCAGTACAGGAAGAGATAGCAAACAATCAGTTCCTATTCAGTGGCTTTGTATTTGCTTTAAATCTTCTCTCCAGGCTGAAGAGTTCCAGCCTGCTCAGTCATTCTTGTAATGGCCACTCTGCTCTGCTTTTGATTATCAAAAATATTTTCTGTTATTGTCACCAGCTCCAGGCCCTCCCCACTTCCTACGTATCTGCTCCAAGAATCACAGAATTGTTGAGGCTGGAAGAGACATCTAAGACCATTAAGTCCAACCATCTACCCAGCACCACCATGATGCTCACCACTAACCCATGTCCTCAGGTGCCACATCCACAAGTTTTTGACAGTTTCCAGGGATGGAGACTCCACCTCTGCCCTGGACAGCCTGTGCCAGGGCCTGACAACCCCTGAAGAAATATCTTGAAGACAAGAAGAAGAGAACCGTATGCCATCTGTATCCTGAGCACAGGTGAATCACTGTCATTATGCAAAATAGCAGCATAATGTTCTCTGTCCTCTATTTTTATTCTTAATGTCTGACATTTTGTAAGCTAATGCTCTGCAACATCATGCACTCCAATATTTTTCTCCTGAGTGGTGATGGCCAGCACAGCTTCTCATCTTGTGGAAAAGTCAGGAGAGCTTCCCCCAGGCTTTACTTCTGTATGATAACTATTCAGTCATGCATGATGGCTTCCTGTAACTCCTCACATCTGCTCTACAGAACCATGGATTATGTCACCTTCCTGCTCATCTATTTTTCAGATAATGAATATATTGACCCAGACCTCACTGTGAAGTTTAAAACACCCTGCGTGACTCATGCCACACCATGTCACCAGCATCACTTCCTAGAACCTGGCAGAAATACCTCCTCACCCAAGAGGGAGAATTCAACATAAAGGCTACCAGAAACAACCCAAATATCTTAATCTCCAACCAATCAATTCCAAATTTCGCTGTGGTTCCAACAGACATTAGTGCATAGAGCCAATTGTGTGCAGGATCCCCGCACCTCTTACAGCCAAGAAATTAGGATTCAATTAATATCATACTATTACAGAGCTGTAAGTAATACATGTATTCTGAGAACAAAATATGTACAGTTCTGTTTTCCTAGTGGTCCATGAAAACTATGGGAATTGCAGTCTTCAGTCCTAGAAGGGACTTCTCCTTCTGTGAAACACACAGTTTATTCCAAGAGGTAATCTGGTGGCCCCATGGTTCTCATCCTTCTCTACATTACACCAGGCACAGGCAGCATTTCAAACAACCTTTCCTAGCTTAAAACCCTTACTGACAATCTGGATTTGGAGCAAGAATAACAAAAGGCCATTATGTTTGGCACTGTCAGGTCTACAGACTTGCTATCAGTGGCATTAAACATGGACCAGAAAGAATTGCCACTGTGGGCTTATCAATGAGAAGTGTGTTCATTATGGGAGCTGGATAATGGTCCTGTTCCTCCTCTGTCCTCTGCAGAACGACTCCTCACTGCTGCAACCATGGAGCATCCAACAAAGGTTATGAGCATTTTCTGTTGCAGCACAAGTATCTCCACCTTTGGCTGGAGCTCCTTGACAGCTCACAGGACTCCTTCCTCCTCCAAACATCCCGCCCTAAGCTTGGCAGTAAATTGTACTTGCCCTTAGAAGCCAATCCTTTGGCTTAAGACAAATATCTAACCTGTATTCTATTTTTTTTTTTTTTTTACTTCTTGTTATAATTCCACTTTGTGATCTTCATGACAAAAGATCAAGTACATCATATGTCAAATTTGCCTGGAGAAATTAGTCAGGGTAAAAGGAGACCCAGGGATGACCTTGTGCCTCTCTAAACTCCCTGACAGGAAGGTGCAGCCAGGTGAGGTCAGGCTGTGCTCCCAGGGAACAAGGGACAGGAGGAAAGAGCTTCAACTTGTTCCAAGGGAGGTTCATGTTGGATATTAGGGGGAAATTCTGCCTGGAAAGGGTTGTCAAGCCCTGACACATGCTGCCCAATACATTGGTGGAGTTACCATCCCTGGAAATGTCTGAAAAACACGTGAATGTGGTCCTTAGGGACACAGACTTGATGATACTAAAAGTCTTTTTCAACCTAAACAATTCTGTGATTCTAGGAAATACCAATGACAGAGTGGGTTGGAGGTGTTATGGCACTGTTTGTACTGATGGTCAGCCTAGGCAGTATTCTACTCTCCCAAAGCTTCACAAAGTGACAATTTTTTCTTCAAGATGTCAAATCTTGAAGAAAAAAATTTACTTCTTTATCACAGCTCCTGACCTGCACCCAATGCAGACAAGCCTCATGCTTGCAGAAAGAGAACAAAACATTGATGTATCCTTATTGACTAAAAGCTGCTGATGAATTTATTCATCCTTGATGCCAAAGCAGAGATATTCCTATGAAACTGATCAAAAACATTCTATGCAGTCCATTGTCTGTTGAAGCGCTCTCAGTACATGGATTAAAGGAACAAATCAAAGCAAGTCCCTAGTTAAGGAAACTCCCAACCAGCCCACTAGTTCAAAGCCCCAAGTCTGAACAAAAAGTCTGTTTTTTTTCCTTGGAAAGCATTAGCAATGTATGTCTATAATAAATCATATGAGACATAAAGACAATGACTCACTTCATTATCTTCAGAGTACGAGAACAAAATATTCTGCTGAGATATAAGTCCCTCAGAAATGCTGATACCCGCTGCACTTTGCTCTCTGGTGGCAGCAACGAACAATAAAACAATTCCAATAAATCTCCACAAAAAACAGAACTGCAGAAATTACAGGATTTTTGTCTGGATTTCTGTGTTGTACACACTCATCTTACAGCTCCAAAAAGGCTCCTTTGAGGAACAGGCCTGCAAATTAAACTTGAAGTCTCAAAACGAAATACGTGCAGATCTGAGGAGCAAACCTGCCAGCAGCAAAAGTTCTGGTGGCCAGAGAAAAGGAACCCCGTGGGACATGGTAATCGTCTCTGTGGATAATCACAAGGGTTAATTCAATATATTCCAAAGCTGACAATTCTACTACAAGCAATAAAAACCTGCAAAATCTTCATAACTTGACAGTATGCCATACTAAGAAATTTATAATTTAATTCACCCAGAGCCCTTACTGCCCATAAGCCACATCCCCTCCTTCTTGAAGCTGCCTGAGTGCTTATGTTGAACAGGTCTGTTTCATCTGTTCTATCTGACAGCCACAGGTGACGGGAACCAATTTCTCCTAAATGATCAAAAATCCTGAATCTAATCTAAGAAATAAATGTAGGTGATGAAAGCTTAGAAACACAGCCATGATGCCACAAAGCCCCTGCCCAAAGACGCAGTGCTGCTGGTGAGGCATTCCTGCCAGCAGACCCAGAAAATTACTTGGAATAACCTGGACCAAAAGCTGAGACTTATTAATCCTGATGCACTATTACTTCCAAAGCTACATGAGGAGAAATATGCAGTGGTTAAATTCAAACAGCATTAAACTGCAATGTAGCAAAGGAAGTTCCAAAATGGGGTTTTCTTTTCATTATCCCATCATCCAAAATCCACATTGCAATGTCAGGATGAACTGTGAAGGCATGGAGAATGTTGAAGTTAGTGACAACTGAGTCTTTTCAATTAAACATTTGCCACACAAATAATAGAGAATCTCAATCTTTACTGTTTTGACTGTGTAATTGGCATACAAGAAACACTGAGGGGCTGGAGTGTGTCTAGACATCAGAAGAGAGCTGGAGAAGGGGCTGGAGCGCCAGGAGCAGCTGAGGGAGCCTGAGGGGGGGGGTTGGGGAGGTTCAGCCTGGAGAAAAGGAGGCTCAGGGGGGCCCTTCTGGCTTTGCATAACTCCCTGACAGGAGGGGACAGCCGGGGAGGTGGGGATCTGTTCCCAGGAACAAGTGGTAGGACAAGAGGAAAGAGCCTCACACTGTGCCAGGGAAGGTTTATGTTGGACATCAGGAAGAATTTCTTCCCTGGAAGAGTGGTGAAGGGTTAGAATAGGCTGTCCAGGGCAGTGGTGGAGAAACCAATTCTAGAAGTGCCCAAAAATGAGTTGACAAGGCACCTGGGGATATGGTTTAGTGGGTATAGGGGGATTAGCTTAAAGGTTGGACTTGGTGGTTCTGTAGGTCTTTTACAGTGCTAATGATTCTATGATAAGCAAATACCATCAATACTGGTTGCCGACTAAAACCACCCCAGGCATTAATCTATGTTCCCTTCCTGAATGCTTGCTGTCAGGATAAGCTGGGGAACAAATTCAGCTGCTGTCAGGCAGGACCACAGCCTGGCCCAGTGACCTGGACTAGACGGGGCCAGAAGGGACAGTTCACCTGGGCCAGCTGCCACAGATGTGTACATGGGAGTTTGCTCTCTAGTAGAACTCACTCCACAGATGAATTAGGCTTAAACTGTACATGGCTCAGTGCTTCAAAAAAACCAAAAAAACCCAGCAAGACAAAAATGTTGTACTTAACAGACCCAGCGTGCAGGCAGAAAATGCAGCAATATACTAGTTTAGCATCACCCTGCAGCCAGGCAGTTTGTAAAGACAGACTGACTAATGCAGGTCAGTCCATGATATAACTGTCGTGGGGTGGCGCTGTTCATTTCAATCAATGAGGCTGCTGTGATTTTTTGTAAAGACACATTCTTTGGAACAAAGAAGAAATCGGAGGAGGGGGAAACTTCACTTCACTTCCGGCCTTGGAGGGTGGCAGCAGGGCCCGGGCCCGGCTGTGTCTGGGACCGGCCCTGCCTGGAATGGCTGGGCCTGGGCTGATTCGATTTCTTTGGCTTGGCTGAAACTTTCTTTCCCGGAGGGGTGGTGAGAGAACTGCTGGTTGCCTAGGAACTCACCAGGCTTTTCAGAGCCAGAAAGGACTCTGAACTAAAAGCAACTTTGAAACAAAGGAACCGCCACGTGGCTGGGAGATTGGAGCAAACACCTGGAGCAGCCAGAAGAATGGTACTGGCAGCTACAGCTTCTCTCCTATAACCCACAGCGAACCCTGTCTGCTCAACTGCTTTGAACTAACTTTACTACAGGTGAAAGAGAGGCAAAAACACTGGTTGCAGTTTTTCTTTCCTCAGTTCCAGTATTCCAGCAAGGCAAAGTTAACTTGATGCTGGTAACAACCATGTGGTAGGGGGAGAACCCAGCAAGTTCTTCTTTACAGTGCAAATCTGGATTGGGATAACCTTTCAACATTATGAGACTCTGTAAAAACTGTTTCAGTCAATGATAAGACTTAACCTTTAAAGTCAGTAAGGAAGAAGTTTGATTTTTGGGTGGAAGGATTGAAAAGAATATTTTGAACTTAAGTTTAAATTCTTTTGTAAAGCTATGGTAAAGATACTAGACTTTGTTTTATTTTCTCTGTGATGCATGAAATGTGTTGGGGGAAAGTAGCAATTTTAGGTACAACTGTGAATTGAAATATTGGTAGTTGAAACAAAGGAATATTACTGTGATTTAAGGAGAAATTTAGAGGATTGAGAGAAATGAAGAAGATAGTAAAGAGACCTTTGTTCTTAGAGATAAATAGGAAACTTGTTGTATACTAAAGTAGCTCATTCTTAAAAAATAACACCCCAATTAGTAATGCAATCTATAACAAGAGAAATATTCCTTTGTCATGCAGAAAATAATAATGTTTTTTCCCGGGTGGTTGTTTTCATTTGTGGCAAATCTACAAGAAAATCTTTTTTTCTTGTAAGGAAAGTTCCCATAGCATAGCAAGAGAAACTCTTCTCCTCAGGTGAATTGAAGTTAAAACTGTTTTTTTTTAAAGGCAATAAACTGACTAAAAGTCATGGGTTTTATCTTTGCATTGTCAGTGAGAAAAAGGAAGGGTTATCTGAAATTTAGTTCCGATTTTTCTCATTATTATAATTTTCCTCTTTTAGCTTTGTTAATAAAAGGTTTTTTTCTTGTGTGTTTTCAAGTTTAAATCTGCTTTTGTTTTCTTCTCTTTTTAATCCTCTCTCACAATGAAAAATAAACCCACCACATTAATTGGTGCATTGGCTGGGAAATGGACCAAATTAATCCCATGACAATAACATATAACACTGAGGCCACAACTGATTAGACGTGGAACTAAGATAAAGTCACAAAAATCAGACAGAAAATGCCCAGTAAATAAACAAATAGCTCTTGAATTCCTAGCAATTAAGGATTTAAAATTGCTAAAATGCTTCTTCCCAGCATGACCAGCACAACTCTGTAGTCTCAGTATGCTACAAAATAACAAGCAAACACAGAATTTTTGTAGGTATTGTTTCAGTTACTGTGCCCATTTGGAAACAAATTGAGGAGAAAGCACTCTGAAATGAGTGTTTCCTCTAAAGAGAAGGGCTTCAGTAATCCCCTTTGCCAATGAGAAATGAATACCAGTGGGTGAAAGTGAAAAAACCCAAACTATTTATTAACAAAGAACAAAATCCCAAAAGGATGCCCACAAGGAAGGCACAGAAAAGGTTTGCATAAATGCTAGATATGGAAGTTTCAAAACCTTAACCATCATCCCCACCAGAGTGCCGGCTGGGAGGCAGGGATGGCGACTGCCCTCCTTTATCCCAGGGAATGTGAGGAACGGGAGCTCACGCAGCCGCCCGGGTGGAATAGATGGTAACCTTTCTGGCCTTGGTCTCTTCCTCACAGCAAGAAAAACTGGTGAGTTCTTTCTTGTGGTGGTTCAGCTTCTCCGAGATCAGTTCAGTGTGGCTCTCCGCCAGCTTCCTGGACGGATCGAAAAAGAACCCCAAAACTGAAGCCATTCAAGGGAAAAAACAAACCAAAAAAAAAGCTGCCAAGAGGATTCCCAGTACAGTCTCCAGGCTAGGCGAAGGGAACAAAAACAAAAAACAAGAAAACCCAAAACCTTCTTGTTTCAATCTGGCAAAAAACTAACCCAACAAAAGGAACAATGTCATGTCCCAGTCCATGCTGCAGCCCAAGCACACGGAGAGAGGGTTTTATCCAAACTGCACAGGAGCCCAAGGCTCCACCCCATCTTAGAGCTACAGCAGCTGGTTTTGGGCATAAAGCAGATGAGTAGGGAACACAGTATCATCACAAAAACACTCCATGACAATTACAAAAAAAGATGCTCTATTGTCTAGGTGGACAAACCGGCAGCAGCTCAGACCCCAAGAGTTACCACAGCTATGCCGAGCATTTCTGAAAGAAAATATAACCCTGCAGTTGCTACCTTGGAAATTTTATAGCAGAATTGATTTAGAAAGAGAATAAATGATCTTTTCATGTGTCCCTAAGTCATTAATTTAGAACCTTACTTCTGCATTCAGCAGCTCTGCTGTTAGATTTAAATTAAAGCCATACCATGCAGATCACCTGGATCATGGCAGCGGGGAACCTCATGTAGAAACCCAAAATTGAAGGAAGGGAAAGCATTAAGGTCCATTAGTTGTAGCAGCCTTGTAGAACAAGGTCCCTAAAATGATGTTGTTAAACTACATGAAGAAAATTGATTTTAAAACCTCATCTAAAAACCTTTAACACATCATATGGTCTCTCCTTACTGAGGAAGGCAGAAAACTATCAGGGCATTCCTCCTCTTGCTGTACCTCCATCTCTTATGCATATTCTATTCTGAGGCCATGGTTCACCTCAATCTTCAAATAAAAAAGCTATTATTTAAAAAAATCAACATTTGCAAAGATTTTACAGATATTTCATAGTGCCATTTGTTTCCATACTTATTTAACTGCAAAGGTGAAGTTTTGGCAAAAGTTACTTCTTCCAGCTTCAGAAGTTACTGAAATTGGGTCACTAGCAGAAAGTTACACTTAAAACATTTTAAAATTCAATACTATTATTACAGTCATAATTGCAAGCATTAGTTTCCATATATGAGAAGAGCCTTGAAGACAGAAAAAAGAATCATGATGCCTTGTAAAGAGACTTCAAAAGGTACAGAAGAATTTGTACATCGAAAAATCCATAAACTCAAAAAGCACTGTGCTGTAAGTCTTTAAACCCTGACGGTTTTCCATCCTCCCCTGTACAGGATTCTGTCATTTGGAAAGAAATCTATGTCTACATCATTGCCTTGGCTTCAGTTTATTATTGGATTTAGCTCCTCAAATAAACCAAACCTTGATGTGCAGGTAACACTTAAAAAAAAAATAAAGCAATGCAGAGGTGAAGATCTTGTCATTTTTATAAAGAGAAATTATTTAGTCAAATTGGCTTTTTTCTCCCTCCTTTTTACATGGCACTTTTATTAAAAGCTGTTTTAGGGCTTTATCTAATAGCTAGGTAAGTAGCAAAGATACAAACATCAAACACATGAGCTTAACCTATAAAGTAGGGAAAAATTATTCATTATTGCTCTCAGGCAGATCCTGAGGCATTGTGATGTCACAGGAGAGAGTCTGACTTTATTCAGCAGCCCAGTGCTCACCTGGCTCAAACTGGATTCCACCTTTTCCTGTACCACATCCTCCAGGCAGCAGCAGCAACACTCACATCCACTGCTGAACTCTGACTCAGAGAGGTCATGTTGGGACAAAGCAGATCAATAGTACAGGACAATTAACTATCATATAATTGTCATATAAGACAGTATTCTGGTTTGAAAAGCCAAACAAGTGAGACACTCCAAATCAGAAATACAAGTTATTAGGAAAAGGGAAAATAAAACAAAAAGGAAACAAAATATATGCAATAAGGAAAAAGAAAATCAGTGACAGAATCAGAATACAACCTGACAGCCTGTTGGTCAGGGTGTTGGTGGCAGCACAGTTGCAATGGTGGCTGCAGCCCTCCTGGAGCAGCAGCTGTGGCTCTGCTGGAGCAGTGACCCTGGAGAAAGGTGCAGCCTCTGCTGAAGGTGCAGTGGTGATGGCTGGGCCTGTTCTTCCTCTGGGAGCCCAGTGGAAAAGGCTGCCTTGGTGTTCTCAGGTTTTTATCCAGGTAGAGGGGCTCGGTTCCCCCCTGGCTGGAGCATTTCCCAATGGGATGAAGGAAGTTTATCAGTGACTCAATGGCCCATGAGCAGAAAACCTATCCATGGAGAGAGGATGGGTCATGGGAGAGATAAGGAAACTGCTCTTGATGGTTTCTTATCAACAGCAGATTACATCAGTACACCCCATCCCTGTTCTAATGGATGGTAATAGAATAACACACCCCTGATTCTATTTTACACTGCAACCCATGATGGACAGGTTACAGTTACTCACATCACAGCCAGCTCAGCAGGCTGCAGAGGAAGGATGGGAAGGAGCTGTCAGCATCAACTGACACCATCTGAAGGCCGTGCTGGAGGTGCCTGGGGCCATTTGGAATCAGTCTGGGCCACAGCTGAGTGCTCACACATGACCATGGTGGCTGATATGCCTCAGTTTCAATAGGAGATGAATATTCCCCAGGAGCTCCAGTGCTTTGCAGCATCTCCCAGCTGCTCTTGAGGAAGTTTTCAGGGTACTTGGCTTCTATCATGGAATCTTATAAAATTTTGCCAGAGAAGGTTTAGACTGGATATTAGGGGAAGGTTCCTTCCCTAGCAGGTGGTCAGGCACAGAACAATCTCCCCAGGGAATGGCCACAGGCCCAAGGCTGTCAGAGCTCCAGAAGTATTTGGACAATAACCCCCCGGTGGGGGATTGTCGAGGTCCTGTGCAGGGCCAGGAGCTGAACTTGATGATCCTTTTGGTCCCTTCCTACTCAGGAGATTCTGTGAACCTATAATGCTATGAAACAGTATATTCAAATTATATTTATTTTGTTAGCTATTTAAAGCAGATAAATCAATTAATTGAATATAAATTCATGGTGTCAGATGGAGATGGTGCTACCCAACAAACTTGAGAATTCTGAAGATGTTAGAACACAGTCCAGATATGGAATCCATCACACACTGAGGCAAGGGCTCAATCTCCAGGAGTTCCCTTGGGCATCCCAATCCACAGGAAGAGTCCTTGACTGCAGATCTACTGCTCCAAGGAGGACTGACCCCACTGACTGCCCTGACAGGGCTCCACCATAGCCCAGTCAGATCTCACCTATGGTCAGGTATGGCCATGCTCACCCTCACTGGTGGGCTCTGACCTGCTGCCCACCACAGCCACTCTGGAACGTGATGGGGTTCAGCCTGCACAGGGCAGTCAGGGACTCATCCCTAAAGCCATGCCACAGCTCAGGTCCCTGCTGGGGGGAGCACCTGCACAGCATCTCCTGACTGCAGTAATACCTAGCAAGCTTGTGACTGCATGACTGGAATTTCTGAAGTTAACCACTTTGAGGGGCACAGCTAATGTGGGTCACGTGAGCAGACATCCTTAAGACACCCCACCTATTCAGAAAAGTGTTCAGCATGAAAACACAAAGCATATTGTTGGAAACAGGAGCAAAATATCACAACCATCAGCAGAACCACCAGACATCACACACATGTGACACAGCAACCAGCACAGCCACACATCATCTGGAACAGCCACACACTGACTGCACAATGTCCTCCTGGTGTTGTTGCCCAGGGCTGGGGCAGCTCTGCAGGTGGGGTCTCACCTGAGAGGGGCAGAGGGGCAGAATCCCCCCTCCCCTGCTGCCCAGGCTGGGGGCTCAGCCCAGCACAGGGGGGGTTTCTGGGCTCAGTGCCCATGGCTGGGGCAGGTTGAGCCTCCCACCCACCAACACCCCCAGGTCCTTCTCCCCAGAGCTGCTCCTGATCTCTTCTCTGGGTTTGTGTTTGGAATGTTTGATCCCAAGACTAACAAACCACTCTCCAATAACATTATTAAAGCACACATCAGGTCTTCAGAACTCCCTACAGCTAGTTCATACTACCACACATAGTACCATAGTGAGTGGTAGGTTTTGTCAAACATCCAAAAGTACTGAAAAACAGGTGCTTTTCCTAAGCTTTTGGGAAATAAAAAAAGTAAATTAATCAGTTGTTTACTGTGCATTTCCTACTGTTTAATATCTTGGAAAATGGGGAATGGAAAATGATGATAAATGTAATTAATATTGGCTAACAAAGTGTCTGACAAAGTGTTTTTCACACCAAGAGCTCACTGGACAGATATAATTACAATACAAATTCATTCACAACCAGAATAAAACCACACACAGCCACAAGCTTTATAAATTATAAGATGGGAATAAATATGACTCCTGCAACCAGGAAAGCTTCTGGCTTGCTTCTTTACATTTTGTTGTTTTTCTGTTAAATCTTTTACCTACTGATAAATTTTGGAGATGATTTCAGAAACTAGACTAATAGATAGTGGCTGCTGCACAACAAACATTGAGGGGGGGAACATATAAAGAGGTCATTAATACATGAAGAAAAAGAGAAACCAAGGAAAGAGGGAAAAATCAGCTTTAATACCAGCTTATAATAACTGCAAATTTAAATGGAATTAAAACTTTTCCACATCTATCTGCAAATGATTATGTGTGGCTGGTTTAATTAGAACAGCTAAGTGCAGAGAAACCTGAACCGACAAGTTCCTCAGCCAATGTGCTGCTGGTGGCAGCGCTGCTTCAGAGCTCACACAGCCATGCCTGGTGTTTTCTGCATTGGCTTCAGGAAATCCAGAAAAAGTTCTCCTACAAACCACTGGGAATGTAAATAGGGGTGATCTTTCTGCAGCACAACTAGAGAGAAACATGCTCCAGGTGATATAATTCACCTCCCAAATGAAATGACAGCAGAAGCAGAACAAGAACAGCAGTTACAGGTAACCTCAGGGAAGGTGACTCCCACAAGAGTGAAGTGGCAAGGGTGAGTCCATCCTTCTGCAAACAGCCAGAAAGGAATTCCAAAGAGGGCAAGCTGCTCCAGACAGTATTATTCCTCCTCAGGGGATGAAATGACACATGGAACAAAGACAAAAGCATCAAGGAACAGGACACCAGGAAGACTGAGAAGAACACAAAGGAACACCAAGGAAAGAAAAAGCAGAGTTATATAGAAGGATGCTGTCAGTGGAGCAATACAGGACCCCTCAAAACTGGGCGATGGAGCCACAAACCCAAAGATGAGGGATCAGAAAGTTTTGATAAGCAAAGCCTTGGAACAGAGCTGGGGCATGTGTTGAGAGAGGCAGAGGTGAATCAGAATATAATGGAGAACAGTGGCTGAAAGCCTGAGGAGAGAAAGACATAGGAGAGTGAAGGTGATCTCATAGAGGTGAGAAATCAGAGAACATGTGAAACCCTGAAGAAGGGAAAGAAATCCCGACACTGAGGAGCCAAGATGGGCTGGCTGGAAGGCACCAGGGCACCTTTCCAGGGGGGAGGATAGAAACAGGGAATGGTTTGGGCTGGAAGGGGCCTTAAAGCCCATCCCATTCCCCTCCCTGACATGGGCAGGGACATCTTCCACTACCTTAGGGGGTTCCAAGCCCCATCTAACCTGGCCTACAACACTTCCAGGGATCCAGGGGCAGCCACAGCTGCTCTGGGCACCCTGTGCCAGGGCCTGCCCGTCCACACAGGGAACAATTTCTTCTCAATATCCCATCTAACCCCGTCCTGTGGCAGTGGGAAACCATTCCATCTTGTCCTGGCACACCAGACCCTTATTCAAAATCCTTCTCCAGTTCTCCTGGGGGGCTGGAAGAGGCTCTGAGGCCTCCCCTTCTCTTCTCCAAGCTGTAGATCCCCAGCTGTCTCATACGGAACAAGGGCGGGAGATCAGGGCAGTGGCAGCTGCCNTCTCAATATCCCATCTAACCCCGTCCTGTGGCAGTGGGAAACCATTCCATCTTGTCCTGGCACACCAGACCCTTATTCAAAATCCTTCTCCAGTTCTCCTGGGGGGCTGGAAGAGGCTCTGAGGCCTCCCCTTCTCTTCTCCAAGCTGTAGATCCCCAGCTGTCTCATACGGAACAAGGGCGGGAGATCAGGGCAGTGGCAGCTGCCCAGGACGCTCCAATACCCGCAGCGCCCCCGTGCCCTGGAGTCAGCAGCCTGCGTGGGGCCAGGCGGAGAGCGCCCCAAACTCCTCACAGCCAGGGCCGCCCCTGCCGCCATTTCACCCTGAGGGCTCGGGGGGCGGGCGGGGGGCGTGGCCACAGGAGACCGCGCCCTCCCGCCGTGCCGGCCGCCATTTCAGAGCCGCGGCTGTGCCGTGCGGTGCCGGTACCGGGAGCGAGCGGCATCGCCGGCGGGAACTGCGCTGCTCTCCAGGTCCTCGCCGCGCTCACAGAGCGGCCGCAGCCTGGGCGCCCAGGGGCTGCTGGAGCCGGCACTGTCCTCTGCGAGCATGTACGGGGGCGACCGCTCACGGCTGTGGAGCGGGAGAGTCCACCCGAGGTGGGGCCGCTCTTGGAGCCTCCCTCTTGTCCTCTGTGTGGCGTGTGCGCCCTTAGGAAACCATCCATCCCATCCATCCCATCCACTCTCTCCTTCTGTAACCCGGACTGCCCGGCTGAGGGCCCTTGGCTCGTTCAGCTGGAGCACAGGAGGCTGAGGGGAGGCTCCTCGGGGGCTGCAGCTCCTCCCGAGGGGAGGCAGAGGGGCAGGGGCTGAGCTCTGCTCTGGGACAGGAGCCCAGGAAGGGCTGGAGCTGTGTCAGGGCTTGGGCTGGAGCTCAGGGAAAGGTTCTTCCCCCCGAGGGTGCTGGGCCCTGCCCAGGCTGCCCAGGGAATGGTCCCAGCCCCGAGGCTGCCAGAGCTCCAGGAGCCTTTGGACACCTTTGGCTGCCAGGGATGCCCAGGCTGGGCTTGTTGGGGGGGTTGTGCAGGGAAAGGGGTTGGGCTTAATGATCCCTGTGGGTACCTTCCAATCCAGGACATTGTGGTTTTATGATTCCATGTTTATTCACAGCTAGGTACAACCATTTGTCCTTGTGCTGCTGCTTCCATCCATCAGTTCCTGTTGCACATTTCCCTCCTATGTCAGAAATATGTTCACCAAGGGCTTCCTGGGTCACCCTGTTTGCACTGAGCTTTTTTCATATTTCAAGATAAACCAAGAAATGGCATGACCAAACATACCTGTGGCATTCATGTTGCATCATCTTGAGATGATTTCAGACTAAAATTCCACATTATCATGAAACCTTCAGGCTGATGCTTTCATACTGAAACACTTTAACAGACCATTAATATATTTAGCAAAATGAGATAATTCCTTTGAAAACTGACAGACTGTTTCAAAGGACAACACCTTTTAATTGCCAGCACATCTTGGTGTTTATGGTGATAGATGAAATTGTGAGATTGCAAATATGCTGTCAAAAGATAAAGGCATCAATGCTCTGTGCAGTGTTGTGCTCATGGCCTCAATTTTTCAAGATTTGAGATCCACTTCATGTCCAAGAATGGAATTTTTAATTAAAACCTGGATGATACAAGGAAAACATTGAATTTAGAATAAAAGAAAGCTGCCACTGATGTGAATGACAATATTGTGATTTTGGGGCTGGCAGGATGAGCAAATAACAGATGCAGAAATGTCTTTAATGTTTTATGAGGTCTTGAAGGATATTTCCAAACCTGTCAGGCTTGGAATTTTCATGTGAGGATTCCCCATCTGGCACGAAGAGCTATTGTAGAGAGAAAAAGAAAACAGCAATGTTTTTAACATCACTGTTAATCTAAAATCCTCAATGGGCTCTTCATGGAGCTGAACATTAGGATCTCTGTCACACTGTGCCCACTGGATATGGCAGAGGCTGGGCTGTCTCTGGATGTCACATGTGGAGTATCAGGACATGGCCCAATGTAACAGGGACACTTGAAAGGGTTTCTGGAATAGGTTTCTGTGCAGTTAAGCCAGAAAACATCAGAGCAACCATGTTGGGAATTTACCAAGGTCTTGTTAGAGGCCATATCAGGATAAGCAGAGAAAATATATTTGAATTTTCATTGTGTAATTTGCCACGTATTCCAGTAGACAGAGTATTTCCACATGTGTACACAGAAATGCCAAAGAACACAAGCTCCTGTCTTGCTGCAATTTCCAACCTTCAGGTAAGATCTCCCTCTTCTAGGCTCCAGAAAGGAGCCAGAGGAGAAATTTGATTTTCGGGTATGTCACTCAACTAAGTAATACTCAAATCATGAGTCATCTGTGAATGAAAACGAACATCACATATTGTAATGCAGAAGAATTCTGGTTTTTTTTTCCTCGAAGTGGAGTACCTTGACAAGATTTACAAACCTGAAGCTTGCATATCACACACTAAGCATGCTGCTTTGTACCATTGGTATTATTGCAGAGTACTGTTGGCAATGACAAAAAGACTTCTTTTTCTGCAGAATAGTGGAATTGTACTCACTTCTGTGCAGTGGAAATAGGTGCAGACACAAAGGGATGCCCTTGGCTATGAAAAGTGGAAACGGAAGAGAGAAGGCAGCTGGTCCCTTCAGGGCGCTGCAGAATTTCTCAGAGCACAGGGAAGTCCTGGCCTCCACTTTCTTTGACAGATCATCATTTGCATCTCATTTGCACAGGAAGCATTTAATCCCTTAACCAGTCACCAGCATTCCCGCGGGTTGTTCCCGGGGAGATTCCCTGTGCCCGGGCTGCGGCTGACATTGGCCCTCAGGCGAGGAGAGGCTCTCGGTTACCCGAAGCGCTGCCTGCAGCCGGCAGGCCCAGACCGGCCGTGCTCCATCTTCCACCCGAGCCTGACTCCCTGGCACAGGGCACTACTCGTGTTTCTCCTTCTCCAACCAGGCGACCACAGCAGGCACGTTCTCCTCCGGGCTCTTTTCCACGAGAGCAGCCAGACCCATGGCCGGGGCGCTCAGGCCGAAGCCCTGAGCCGTTCCGGGGAGATCGCTCTGGTGACGCTGCCGAGCCCCTCCAGTGCCGGACGCTTCCCCTGCCGCCTCCGCTCCCCGTTTCCCGGCCCCAGCCCCAGCCCCGTTCCCCG
>VZTB01016722.1:341472-370290 GCA_013397245.1 Thryothorus ludovicianus | reverse complement strand
TGCCGCGATGCACTGCGGGTCCCAGCCGCATCTCAGGGCCTTTCCCCGTCCGGTTAATAGCCTCATCTTTCATGTTTATTTTTCCTGTGTCTGTGCGGACACAGCTTTTAAATCTCTCACGTTGGTTAGGACGGCATGTTCTCGTTGATTTGCGGTACCCGAGGGTCCATGGCAGCGCAGTCAGTGCCGGCTGGCATCAGTGCTGGCAGCGGCTCCGGTGACGGTGTGGCGAGTTCTTGGGGCCGCCGGAGCCGTGGCTGGAGCAGCAGCCGCTGTCGTTTGTGCTCGTGGGGGCAGTTCAGAGCAGAGCGTCTGCTCTGTTTGAGCGGTGTCCTAGGGGCCGTTCCACGGCAGTACGCGGGAGGGCTGGGGTGGGACGGCCCTGGGGAGGCGAGTGCTCCTGCCGGGTTTGTCGGGCACGGAGCTGTATCCGAGACTTGCTGGGAAAGGAAGCACGGTGTGTTCCATGAAGACTTGCACTGGGATCCTATAATCGCTTAATGAGGCATCTGTGGAAAACAAAAGAGGAGAGAGTTGGGAAGAGTAGGGATTAATTCCTTTTGTTAACGCTTGTTGTTGATATATTTGATCACTTTTTGAGGTCTTTGTATTTTTGCTCCTTTAACTCCCTGATTGTGGGTGTTGACTGCTCATATTGCTCGGCTGTCACGTCTTTACGAGCTGTTGTTTCCCTGTACTCATGTTTTAACCACTTTTTTTTCTGGAGCTCTGTGACTTGTGTAGTCCCAGACTAGCACAATGCACATGTTACATAGACTTTATCAAACCTGTAGAGTTGATGGGATTTCTTAGATTCCTGTTGAGTCTGGGTTATGTCTGTATGCATGATGAATAATAAAATGGCAAGTCCTGAGCCTCTAAGTCTGTGCTGCTTGAGGTGTTACTGTGAGTGTCCTGGTTTTTGTTCTGAAGCTGAGGAACTGTGTGTATAATGATCCCAGTGCGCCTGTGATTTCCATGATTCAAGGCGTTCAGTGGTCCAGAGTAACAGCTATGATTGCTGTAGGCTCTTCCCAGGCCCGATTAGAATATTGACAGGAACATCTTAAGCTAATAAGTTTGTTAAATGTGTTGTACAGTGAGTTTTTTAGTCCTGCTGTGGGTGGCTCTGCAGAACTAGATGAACTCCTTAGGGAGTTATCTTGTGCAGTACCAAGTTTGTGAAAACAGCAACATCAGTAGCACAGTCTGAATGGAAGTGTGACTGTTGTGTGTAGCAGCTTATTTATCTGTGTTTGTTGAACAGTGTCTGGTGCTGACATGAATTTAGTGTGAAATGTGCTCTATGCTCTGAATTCAAGCACTATTTCCTTTCTGTTTCTTGCATGTTCTATCGCTTTTTTTTTCAGGGAAAAAGCCCTCCTTGTCTTGACCTGAGATGTGCCATTTTACTTTCAGAATCTCTCTCTTTCAGCTGTTGTACTTTCAGCAGTCTCTTTCAGCCTACTTTCTCTCCTGAAACTTTGGTTTCTGTCTTGTTTCTTGCTTATTTGTTGTGAGCTCTCTGAATTGATTCCCAAAGTTATTGGCTGTCACTCTGACCACATGTGGGTAAGCTGCCTGTGAAGTTGGTAGACTTTTAGTCACCAACTTCAGAAAGCTCAGACTTGCTATGTTTTCAGACTTGAAGAAGTTTAGAGAAGCTGTTCTTTCTACACTTCCAGGTACTTTAAAAGCAGCCTGGAAGGCAGCGGCAGGAAAGTCCTGCCAATTTAAGCATTTAGGGAGAATGACAAAGTTCAGCAAAGGAAAAGCGATAAATTTTGACTTGTGCTGAAAATGGTCGGGGCAGTTCTCCTCTCTGATGTGCAGTTCTGTATTCAGGTACCTGCGAGCTTCAAACTGCTGGCCTAAATGATCCATTTGATTATACAACCTCGTTATATGTAGGTGATGCATGCAAAAATAGATTTTAATTTTATTTTTTTTTCTGAGGGGATAAGGTGGAAATAAACTGTACTGAGAAGACATCGATGTGCTTCATGTGGGTGGGTTTTGCTGCCTTTGGAGTTTTTAAATTTGTTTTTAGTATTAGTAGCAGTGGCATAGTACTACAAAGGTATAATATTCCTGTCTCCTACTGCTTCCATGGCCTCCACGTAGGAACACAGCAGCAAGCCATGACGTCTCAGGCTCTCAGAGATGGATTTCCAGCTAGTTGTTTTATGCTGGTTAAGTTGGATGCTGTCTTTTCCTCCTGCTAATCACTTGCCTTCCTGGCTCATCAAGGTGAAAGTATCTGAAGATGGATCAGTATTATCCAAAGTTGGATCAATATGTAGAGCAGCTGTTGTCAGAAAGTGTCTGGAATCTACAGTTCTTATGTCCACTTCTTCTCATCTCGTGCCCTCTCCCTCGGAATCATTCCCTCAAAGTTATCTCCAGATGTATTTTATGTAGGTGAAAAAATTGCCAAAGGCAATTTATGGACAATCAGACACTGTCTAGAAAAAGGAAAATATTTAAGTATTTCTTTTTTTTTTTTTTTAGTATCTCTTTATCATAAAACTGTTTTCTATTTGTTTGTTTGTTTGTTTAAAATAACAGTGCAGAACGTGAGATAGTCCAGGCTGCACAAAGTTCTTTGCTGTCTCTTCCCTGCTTAAGAACTTGGTGGTGTTAACTGGCCACATCTTCTACCCAGGGGAAAACAACTGTGGAATCACAGAATCCCAGAACACCTCCAGTTGGAAGGGACCTTAGAGACCATTTTGTTCTACCCCCTGCCATGAGCAGGGACACCTTCCGCTATCCCAGGCTGTTCCAAGCCCTGTCCAACATGGCCTGGAACACTTCCAGGGATCCAGGGGCAGCCACAGCTGCCCTGGGAAACCTCTGCCGGGAACAATTCCTGCCCAATATCCCATCCAGCCCTGCCCTCTGCCAGTGGGAGCCATTCCCTGGGTCCTGTCCCTCCATGCCTTGTCCCCAGTCCCTCTGCAGCTCTCCTGGAGCCCCTTTAGGCCCTGCCAGGGGCTCTGAGCTCTCCCTGGAGCCTTCTCCTCTCCAGGTGAGCACCCCCAGCTCTGCCAGCCTGGCTCCAGAGCAGAGGGACTCCAGCCCCTGGAGCAGCTCCTTGGCCTCCTCTGGTCTCACTCCAGGAGCTCCATGTCTTTCTTGTACTGAACAGTATGTTGTGCTGCTTGGAAGGTGTACTCTGAGCAGAACCTGGTATCCTCTGTCTGTCAGGGCTGGCTGTTAACCTGGGAAGATGGGGAAATCTGGACCTGGCAGCAAATGTTCAGTGCCTCAGCCACAGGTTTGTGACTGTCCTTGTTCCCACAGCTTGAGTTGAGAGGGGCCCCGATTTCTGCCATGTGTTGGACCAGCAGTGGATGGTAGTTATGGCCAGCCTGTATCTGATTTCTGACAGCATCCCAGTGATGATTAATTTTGTTCCTAGGAATTGAGTATAGTTCATCTGACTGGTAAAGTAAGGTCAGTGCTCTGAAGAACGAAGCTTATTTTTTGGCTTCAAATGCTTTTGTCTCTGAATGGCAATATAAGCATTGACAGAAACACCTAGATGATATTATTCTATGGACATGAATAAAAACAACTAAGGCAGACATTTAAAACCTTTGCAGACAAATCTGATTGCTAAAGAACATCTAAGACTGCTTTGATGAAGTATTAAAATTATGATAGTTGAGATTTCTTAGACTAAAAATGTACTTAAAACTAAGTTTATGCCCAATGTTTATAAAGCAACATAAAAAAAAAGAGCTTAAAATGTGTTGTACTGAAATCAGTGATTCAGCATGTGGAAATAGAATTTGTGGAAATGCAGCAGCAGATTTTAGTAATGGCTGCTTCTGGTGCTGAACTATTTTTACTGGCAGAAGTTTTGGACTCTTAGGTGCAGTCAAGCTGAGGAGAACAAGAGTAGTGTCCTTGTTTCAGGTGTGCAAAGGGGAAAAGAATAAAAGAGATGAGATCTGTTACCTCTGGAAAACCCAAAGGGTTTTAAAGTAGAAAGGGTTTGCCTGGTTGCCAAATTTACAGACAGAATTTACATTAGTGTGGAAGGATCATGTGCAGCATCTGTGACAGCACTCAGAGTTTCAGGGTAAAAGAATCTTCCTGTCTAAAGACAAACTTTTTTTCAGTGACCTTCAATAGCATGTGTCTGCATTGAGTTAATTTCTTTTTTGTGGGGAGAGTTAAAATGCCAATTGAATCTAACTGAATATTGAATTTAAACTTTTCCCGTTTGCTGATTTGAAATATTGTGGCTGCAGAGCAGAGAAATTCAGATGAGCCAGAGAATATTGACCTGATTGATTGCTCTGGGACAGTAGAACTAGGGTAACTAGTTTGGGGAAAGAATCTGTGGCACCTCGCTTTCTGCCATTAAATTTCCATGTGTATCCAATCATCATGTTCACAGTTCAGGAAGATGGCTTTTCCAGCAGAACTTAGGATTCATACTCATGAAAGAGAGCTGGTATTCAGCCTGAGCAAGGAAAGGTGGGACCAAGACTCTTGGATTGTGGTCACAGACTTCTGGAAACAGCATCAGGCACCTCTCAAACACAGACACGCTCCCTCATACCTGGTTTGGTTTTATTCAAAAGAAAAGCATTACCCTCTGCCCTCACAAATGTACAGTGAAATAATTTGTTGGAAGACTCGGACACGTTGCTTGGATCTGACTTATGGCTTTGAAGTGTGACCTGTATGTACATGCTGGGGTTGAGATGACCTTTGATTCTCAACTTCATGCTGTTTTCCCTCATACACTGTATAAATGCTGTTCTTGAACTTAAGTGACAATCTAGATTTTGGGATTTCTCCCTCTCCCCAAATGGCTTTTGATGTTTGGTCAAGATTTGATGGGAATTTGAAGGAATAGTGCATAAATACACAGTCAGTCAAATACCAAGAGGGCTTGCACTGCACTGTCCTTGTCCTGTGGTCTGTCTGTGTTCATGGAGAGATCTGTGTTGATGGGGTGCAATATGTAGAGCTGTTGGGGACATGAAAATAATTTGTATAAAGAATAAACGGTGTTTTCTGGTAGATTATGGGGAAAAGCTCTGTGATGTAGAGAGATCTGGATTAAATAATTGAGAGAGGTGTGTTCTGACTGTGGAGTGCTAGGAAACTTTTCTTTTTCTTGGGAGACAGGTAGGCCTAGGGGAGAGTTTTCTGCTGGTGTGGCTATTCAGGTGTAACTTATTCTGTTCCTTACAGTGGTTTCAGAGAAGAAAGTATGTTGCTTTTTCTTCCCCCAGTGTCTATCCTCTGTAGTGATTAAATTCTTGCTTCTCAATCCTGGCGTGACAGCTGCCTGCAAAACAAGTTTTTGCATGACAACACTGTGTTGGATAATTCTTAAAAACTGTTTTCCTGATGCATTTTAAATTCATGGAGGCTCTTTGGGCCCTTCTACATGTGTGGCATTGGTTTTGACATGTGTTCCAGCATGGACATCTCAGCACCACTGCACCTGCCTTCTGGGTTGGTTTGGCACTTGCCTGAATGTAGTAGTGTCCTTTTTGTTCCATTTCAGCTGTGGTCTCCAAGAAATGGCTCAGCAGCTTAAGACAGAATTATTGCCTTTTAGTCAGCCATGACTCTGGGGGGAGGAATGTCAATCCATGTGCTGGAGAAACAGAAGGACTCCTGTTTCAAGAGCCTTGAGGTTCTATATGAGGCACCCTGTTTAGATTTTTAAGTACACAGGCAGAGCTCAAGAATAAATTTATGAGGCTGAAGTGCGAGTTGATGAAGCAGCTCATGGGCAGAACTCTGCAGCATCACTGTTTTCTGGGTTCCTGTTCATTTGTCACTGACAACACCAACAAGGAGATTTCACCAGTTCAGGCACTTTGTCAGGCACCGTCCATTGAAGCCTTTCCTGTATAGAGTGTCCTGGGTAGTGCTCACTTGCACTTCATTACAAAGAAAGATGGAGGGTTTGGGTGAGGATCAGCAGCCTCTGGTCAGCTGTGGTTTAAGGCCCATGCTGTGCTCACTGTGGCCCGTTCCCAGTGCTCCAGTCAAGGTGGCAGGAGCTCTGTACCACAGAGTTTGTTGATCCAGGAAGAATTTCCCATCTTAAGTTCTGCACTAGCTGATCCGTCATCCATCCCACCTGAACAGCTGCCTCCTTCTCTGGAGTCCCCAGCACGAGAAAGACATGGAGTGAGTTGGAGTGAGACCAGGGAAGGCCACAGAGATGCTCCAAGGGCTGGAGCCCCTCTGTCCTGGAGCCAGGCTGGCAGAGCTGGGGGTGCTCACCTGGAGAGGAGAAGGCTCCAGGGAGAGCTCAGAGCCCCTGGCAGGGCCTAAAGGGGCTCCAGGAGAGCTGCAGAGGGACTGGGGACAAGGCATGGAGGGACAGGACACAGGGAATGGCTTCCCACTCACAGAGGATAGGGTTAGATGGGATGTTGGGCAGGAATTGTTCTCTATGAGGGTGGGCAGGCCCTGGCACAGGGTGTCTGGAGTATCTGTGGCTGCCCTGGAAGTGTCCAAGGCCAGGTTGGGTGGGACTTGGAGCAGTCTGGGACAGTGGAAGGTGTCCCTGCCCATGGCAGGGGGTGAAATGAAATGGTCTCTAAGGTTCTGTCTAACTCAACTGTCCTGGGATTCTGTGAGCATCTGTTTAGGTGTCTACATACTAATTTGTGACCCCAGTAGTGACCTGGTGCCTTTTTAGTCTGGTGAACAAGGTGAAGGTAGGACAAAGCCTCTTGCCTGATGCTGAAGATGGGACAGTTCTTGCCAGTGTTCTCATTTCACACGTTATCCACAGATCCATAAAAGTCTTCCTTCTTAGCAAATGTTTTGCAGTGAAATAATTAATAGTGATTCCTAGACTTCTGGATGGAGATACAGAATGTCTGGGGAAAAAACTTTGATTGCTCTGTTGCCAGAACCATTAAACCTATGGGATCTGGTGCACTTTTGTGAGAAGGTGATTTTCATGGTCAGTGTAACATTTCTGCAGATAATGCCCATGAGAGCTTTTCAATCCAGTCTTGGGAGTACTAGCTTGACTGAGGGTGCCTGAGCAGTCGTTGGCACAGGTGGTGAAATGTTGGGCTGTGGGGATTCGAGCATCTCCAGAATTAGTGGAAGATTCGGGCACAGCACATATGGTTCCCATTGTTGCTCTGCACCCTTGGCATTGTAAGTTTTAGGGCATCTTACCCAAGGAAGACGATGTCTGCTGCCTTTTTCAACAAGCTTCTGCAGCATTTGGTTATTTTTTTTTAAATTGTCATTTTAGGAAGTGCAGTGCAGTGGAACCTAATCTTAAAGTTTTAGGTTTTTGGGACATAAAAATGAAGACCTGTTTTGCAAAGTTTGCAAACTACCAGTCTCTTTTCAGTCAGCCTTCCCAAATGGAGCCGTTGGACCTTCTTGCCATCATTGACCTATCCACTAGGAATATAAATGCATTCAGTCTTTTGATTTATGTCAATAATGTCATATTATGTCATAATAATACGCTGTAATACACTATAATAGTATATAATATATAATATAATGTCATAAATGTCAGTTAATGACATACTAAATGCAAATTAGTGTCTAGATCTGGTTCTCAAATTTGGAATATTTACTGATAGAAACCTGTTGTTATCTCATTGATAAAGATCAGGACATTCTCTCAGCATATTTCAGTGAGAGCAGAATAAAACTTTGTTTTCCAGTATAGCATTGCTTGTTTCATCCATCCTATCTTATAGCTCCTTTCCTCTTCAGAAATCTTTTCAGTATGCAGAGGTTACAGTTCTTCAGGGGCTCTTTTTAACTTTACTGGCATGGAAACTGTTCACCTGTTGTGGAATACACCTGGTGCAGGTGGGCAGTGGCAGTGGAAGCTGCAGGTTGTTCTGGGAGGGAGTTCTTCAATTCTGAGAGACTTGGGGCCATGACCATTTCCCTGGGGAGCCTCTTCCAGAACCTTTTCCTAATATTCAACCTAAACCTCCCTGACACATTGAGAAGGCCCTGAACTGAACATCAGCATCAGGATGGGCACAGGCTGGGAGGGGGCACAGCCCAGGGGGGCTTTGTCCAGGGTCCCTCCCCAGGGGCACCAGCTCGAGCTGTTCTGTGTCACTGCACCACAAAGGAACTGGAGTCTGGGGCTGAGCTGGTGAGAGGAGCTGGTCTGACTGGGGGAGTGTAGGGTGCGTGGGGAGTAATACGAGGCCTGTGGGGTCACTGGTGCCACTGCTGCAAGGGGCCTTTGGTCCCAGTAGTGCCAGTCTGGGGCAGTGCCAGTGGGACCCCCAGAGTGGCATCAGACTGGTCGAATGGGGGAGTTTCCTTAGCATCTCACCAGCAGAGGAAGTGGTTTCCCACTAAATTCCAGGCTGGCTGGACAGTGTTAGTCCTGCAGCACATTGTGTAAATGTTCAGCAAGAGATTAGGAAGAGAGAAGCATCTTCTCTCTCAGTGCTCTGCTGCTTTAGCTCTCCACTGTGCTTTTTTTGTTCCTGCACGCTTTGTTCCTGATATCCCATGGAAACGTTTGCCAGGCCTCTATGCAAGGGCTTCCTGTGTTTTCTTTCTAAGAGCCTGAAGAAAAGGTGAAAGCTTCCTTCCCACCTTCTAATGGCTCTGAATCAGCACTGCCCCAGGCACTGCTAGAGTATCCTGGGAGGTGTAGACTGTGAGTATTGCAGACAGGGTAGAGGATGTGGGACAAAGATGGAAAGTCAGTAGCCACTTGCCGAACTCGTGTCAATTCTGCTTTATGCCAATATAAATGTGGTAAGTTGCCATCATGATGTGCTGGAAAGGTTTCTCTCCTTGGTATCTGACTGTGGTGCCTCCTTTTCAGGCAGCAGATCACCCTGAAGAATTAAAAAAAAACCCGAAAACCCAATCTTTTAAGTGTCTGTTCTTGAAATCATTACAGTATATAGCAATTTCTTAATCTCAGCAGCAGGAAGAATTTATGTCTTAAATAAATGGCAATAAAGGGCAAATTTGATTAAAGCAAAGGAAATTTTAACTTTTTCCTTTTAAAGGTGGGAAAATCTCAATGTTTCTTCCTTTGCTTACTAAATGTTCTAGTTGTGCTGTACAACTTGCACTCATTAACCTATTGGTGTGTTCTGTTTGTAGGGCTTAAATTTTGTAGAAGCAAAGTTGCCTTCTATTCAAATAATTCTGAACATGTGTGTTTCGTGGTTTTGTAATTTAGATACAGTGACCAGAGACAGTTCAGCTGTTTGAGCGTTGTTTACCAGAACAGGAAACTTCTCTGAGATTGTGCTCAGCGAGTTCTGACAGAGCCAGGAGGGAACGTGTATTTAATGACAGAATTTGCAGTACAACTTGAGATGACCTGGCAGCTTAAAAATTGTCTGCTGAGGAGAGTCTCTTCCCCCACTTCCAGCTTTGCAGTGCCTCCCCCTGTTCTCCTGTCCTGTGGCATTAACTGGTGCTTATCTTGCTGCAATTAAAGCAGATTAAAACTGCTGACACAACAAAAAGGCCTTCCCTCCTGTGTGGTTTTCCATTGCTTTTACAGTACAGATTGGTTATTCCATGGGCAGAGGGTGATGGAATGGGCTCATGTTGACACTTGAAATGCAAAAATGGGGATAGAACCTGATCTGTGGGTGAGGGGAAGTGAGCGCTGCTATCTCTTAATGCTTCAACACATATTGAAAAGATAAAGATTCAGTTCAAATCCATAATGTATTAAATCTCAAATTAGCATAATTCTTCTCATGGTGTATTCTATAATGATGTGCTCAGGTATTTGTTTAATAATTTGACCTTCACTGTCAGACATGAATTAGCAGCTGCTGCCAGTGAAGGGCCTCGAAGTCCCTTCATGCAGGGAGCATTCCCTTTCTTGACTGAAGATTTCTGGTTGCTGTTTCTGACTTCTTCCACTATTCAACTTCTGGCTGCCAGTAGTGGGGCAGTCCCTGGAAAGGCTTATCCTTTAGCAGATCCAGATCTGTAGATCTGTTGCAGAAACAGGGTTTAGATATCCTGATTTTGACTATTTCACAGTAGTTGAAGTGCTTGAAAAACTAGGATTCTGGCAAGCCATGAGCAGCTTGAATCTGGTGTGAGTTTTAGTTGTAGATCAACTGAAACTTCAGGATTCAGTCCCTGATGATGGACTGAGGCACAGTGTCTTCCTGTGATAGGAATTCTGGATGTTTTCTCAAGGCTTTCTTTAAAAAGCTGAAAAAATAGGAACTCTGTCAAATACTCAATGTGCCCCTAAGTGAGTGTGCAGCACAGACTCGCAGGTTTCGTACATACAGTTAAGCAGCACCAAAGGCAGCATTAAGCAATAACAGGCCTTGAGGTGCAGGATGGACCATGTTTACAGGGGAAAACATTCAGAAAATTAATAATGAATAGTCCCCAACTGAAATACTGAACTGGGTCAGATCTTGCTGCTTCTTGTCTCTGTGTCTGAAAGAGTTCTGGACATAAGGTTGGAATTCAGGTTGAGATGGCAGTTTGTGGCTGGTCAAGTACCTGGACATGGGGGACCTGATTTTTACCTTGGCTGTTGGGAATACTTTGGTGTTTATAGGAATGTCTTCAAAATCTATCTTGATGCTTTTTATTAATGTAAAAAAATAGAAATCCCGGGGATCTCTTTAATGGTACATAGTTCTGTAAAATGTTGTGTTTGTGCTTTTGAAAGAATGAATTGTTCTGGAATTTTCAACAAATAGGGTTTTGTTTTCTGAGTTGAAAAAATGCATTGCTGAAGCAGTGGTTTGTTCTCAGTTTTTAAAATAAACATTCAAACTTATTTCAGGTGGAAGAAGTTTGGTTTATGGAAATGTGAAGAGCTAAACCTCACTAAGGATTTTTTCACTTTGCAGATATATTGTAAAATGTCCAATGGTTATGA
Organism: Thryothorus ludovicianus; assembly: GCA_013397245.1. Classification (NCBI taxonomy): domain Eukaryota; kingdom Metazoa; phylum Chordata; class Aves; order Passeriformes; family Certhiidae; genus Thryothorus; species Thryothorus ludovicianus. The sequence goes on along the minus strand of VZTB01016722.1, from coordinate 359,408 downwards.
AGATCACATGGCTGAAGATTGCAGAGATGACATTGGTAGGACAAATTTAATTGTGAACTACCTCCCTCAGAACATGACACAGGATGAATTACGGAGTCTGTTCAGCAGCATCGGCGAGGTGGAATCTGCAAAACTTATTCGGGACAAAGTTGCAGGTATGATTTTGTGTTTCAGAAATTGTCACCTTGTGCTAGACTGCTCAAGCAAATACTTGATTGAATACAACTTAATGTAGAAATACTAAATATTTGTGTGTGTGCAATCAAACTATTGACAAGTTTGCCTGTAACTCCAGTAGTGCCAGGATTGGGTATTGGAAGGATGGAATGCTCAAGGCTGAGTTAATCACTATTGTGTGTGTGGCTAAGAATTTGAAGAAGTACAGTTCCAAGTTTGAACATTAATAGACTGGTCTAAAACTGGTTTAGATTTCGTCCTCAGCTGATTTATTCTTCCTACAGTCTGAGTGTTTTTGACTCCATGAGAGCTCTGAATATACAACCAAACCTTTTGTTCTGATTTTGATCAGTAAAATAAAGGTGTACTGAGATGCTGAAGTGGCTGTAGGTCTTATCATTGTTGTGGAATTTAACTTGTAAGTTCCTTAAACAGGATTGGTAGTAGTAGCTTTAAAATATGAGAGGAATGAATTGTTCTGACTTGTGAAACTTAATGTTTCCTTGAAGCAAAACAAGTGCTGACAGAGCAACTACTTCCATATCTGTTTAGTTGCAGGAGGTTTTAGCTGCTCTCTGAAGAGGTTTTAATCCTTGCACTGTTTAAACACTTCATTTACAAGTTTTGGTTATTGTTGTTCAGAAGTTGCAGAATCTTGGATTCAGTGAGAGCATTTGGTTGTTTCTGGAGAGGAAAAAAGAAATGCTGTTAACTAGCTGTGCACTGATATTTGTTCCCAGCTGGCAGTTCAGTGCTTGTGGAATTCTCTGCTGCACATGCTCAGTGTTGTATTTCAGAATCCAGCAATACTGATCATTATCTAATCCCTAACGGAACTGGCCTGAGACTGCTCCCCAGCCTGTGAAAGCTGCATGGAGCTGATGGAATGCGTGAGAACCCTTTGTGTGTCATCTTTAGTACTTTATTTGCTTGAGAATACCCATGAGAACTGAATAATTAAAAACTCCAGAATTTCCCTTCCGAGTAGCCTCTCTGATTTCCATGTCTCTGGCTTTCCTGATATCTAACAGATGAAGTATCTTGTGATGTCTGTCTGTCTAAATCTATAATAAGAGATGTATATGTTCAGTCATTATAAAGTAGTTACATAAATATTGATTTCCTTGAATGTTTTGGTAGATGAGCATTCCCAGATGTTGTCATGTGCTTTTGCGGCACTTAGAAGTTGAGGCTTACTCTGAAGGCTGGTTTTGCAAGGAGTAAGACCCCTTGCTTAATGACACCAAGTCACAGCTGACCCCCACGTTAGACTGTAAAATAAGCACAGGATCACCTGCATGGGAGGGAAGGATATTTTCAGTGGGAAGCAAGAGATTCATCAGTGCCTGAAGTTGAGGGCCTGCTTCACTCTGTCTTCTGTAGCATCAAACACTCTGGTAAAGTCAGGTTAACTTTAACTTGGAACTTGACAGTGCTGGGTAGTTTAAAGTCCAAAACATACACTTTTGTGTTCAAAGTTGTTCTTAACCTCAAGAATCAAAAGTAAAATTTCTGTTATTGTTGCAGGGAGTCCTTGAGTTCCTGGGGACAGAACACTGACTTTTCTCTAAAGTGGTTGCAGGTGCTGTATTCTGTGTGGCTGCTGTGGTCATGCCACTGAATTTTGTTGCTACCTGTTTTTTCATTTGTTTACAACACTGTTAGGAGCAGTTACCAGTCATCTCCATGCTTACTGATAGTTCCTGAATATCAGTGCCAAAGAACTGGCTCCTGAGCATTTTTTTATTCCTCTTGCTTTTGTTTCTTCCCCTTGATGTTCACATTATATTCTCTATTCCCAAACTGTCAAACAGATGGATGTGCAGCAGTCCTTGAAAAGAAAAACCCTGTGGCACGGTTCTGTTGGTTTTTTTTTTGTGCCTCCACTTTAATTTCTCTGACCCTGTGGCAGACAGCAGGAAACTGGAACTGCAGAAAAACCTGTTCAGCTCTCTGACCTTGGTTTCTGGTCAGATAAGTCATAATATTGGCATGTGAGATAGAGAGGGTTGAGTGGCCTGGACAGGAGGGAGGGAACCTTTTGCTTTTGTTGGAATTAGACTTTTTGGATCAGTTTAGTTCTTTTCAGTGAAGTCCTAGCTTTTGGTGCCCCCATTAAGTTTTAATAATCAGAATATTTTGTCTTTGAAGTTCCCTTTATTGTTTATATTGGCAGAGTTAAAATCAATGTTTAGTTGATACTGCTTGCTTTTTGTAAAACATTGAATGATACATACATTTCTTCTCAATTTATTGTCTGTTAATGAAATGTGTGACAGAAAATACTTCTTCCTGGAATACAGCTTTTCTTGACTTACTGAATTGGCATAAGCTGTTTGGAGACGAATTCCTGGGTTTCAAGGATTTATTTGAAAGCCAAAGTTTGGGTTTATTTGAGTAGAATATTTTATTATGATCATTGCATATGTTGTTGCGTTTTGCTTCAAATCCAGAGTATTGAACAATCTGTGTTCCACGTGTTAAGTTGTGGTTATAAAATGTGTAGAGAAACTCCTTGAAGCCTCCAGACTGTCTACCTTTTATCTCACTACTGATGAGCGTTACAGGGAGGTGAAAGTAGCAGCAAACCATAGCTTCAGTTCCCATTCCTCACCAGGAGCTTTTGGCTTTGTGTTCAGGTGGGTTATAATCATTGTTCTGGTTTGGCCCTGATTGGCCAGTCTAAGGTGAAGGTGACTGTGTGTCTGATTTGTTGTTTAAGATGTGACAGCTTTTTTTTTGTTGTTTTTTTCTTCTTTTCCAGTAGCTGTACAGAGAAACTTGTGCGCAGTAGATAAGCATTAGAAGGATGCAGGGCTCCTCCTGATCGTATTGGAGTAATATAGTGCTGGGCTTTGCATTCCCCACTTGGTGTAGTGCATTCTTCAGCACTTCCAGACATGGCTTTGCTTGACTTGTGATGAGTGAATCAATACTGGGGATCAGTGGGCAGATATTGGATTGTTGCTGTGCTGTTTACTGTACTTGTGTTTATGATAAATATGTCTTGGACATCCAGGATTTTCATAAGAGAATTGTAGAATTCATTAGACACTGTTCTTTCTGTCACATCTTAATCAAACACCAGCCATGCCTTGGGGCTTTGAACCCTAGGGAAATATTAGAAGGCTGGTTCCCACCACCCAGTATAGTGTGGGAAGTGGGAACCAGCCTGCAATGTAACTTTTCACTGGTGCATCTCCTGGCCTGTCATGATTGCTGAGGTCTGTGAGTAGCCATTGACCTGATTCCATCAATGAAATCCTCTGTGGCTCTGGCTCATGAGGCTGAGAGCAAGAAGTCTGGGGTTGGTCCAGTTGGCCTGTACTGATCAGACAGTGCTGCTCTGCAGCCTTGACTGCAGACAGAGCAGAGCCAGACTTGTTCTTGCACTGATTCCCTCTCCAGGGATGTGTATGATATTGTATGTCCTCTTCATGGGAGCAACTGCCTCATGCCAGAGATGATGCAACAGAAGAAATGTCTCATGCTGTATTTTGCATGGAGGGTGTTTGACTTTGCTGCATGACCCAGGTTCTGGCCTGGACTCCTCTAACAGTTGAGTTTTTTGAAACATTTCTCTGAATTAATGCAGGAATCCAGGCCTCTGAGGTTGTTGGGTTTCTTGCAGCACACATGCTGGTGGCTGGTTTTGTCAGGATGTCTGACTGCACAGCACAGATGCTTCTGCTCAATAGCTCTAAATTTTCCAGGAGAACCTGGTCATCTTTAGCCTGCTGTACATGCAACTGTACACAGGCTGTTAGTCCTTCTGGACCAAATGCTGAAGCTGAAAGTTAGTTGGTTATGAGTGTTTTAGTTTCTGTCTTCCCCTTGCTCTACTGAAGTATTGGTACTTTCAAACCTGACTATCCTAAAGCTCTGAAAAGAGTTAAATTGCTTTTTTTGTGGAATTATTAAAAACAAAAAGCTGCCAAACTCAAGTGCAATGGCAGCACATGGTAATATTAAAAATAATATTCCTTCTTATTGGAATAATCGTGTGAGCTGTGGGGTGCTCCCACCTGTGATACTGTATGTAACTGTCCTCAGAGCTCAAGGGGAAAGAATTTAGCAAAACTACCACAAAGCTGTGTTGGAGGAGTTTCATCCCACCCCCCCTCCGAGGGTGCTGGGCACTGCCCAGGGAATGGTCCCAGCCCCGAGGCTGCCAGAGCTCCAGGAGCCTTTGGACACCTTTGGCTGCCAGGGATTCCCAGGGTGGGATTGTTGGGGGGTCTGTGCAGGGACAGGACTTGGAAGATCCCCACAAGGACCATCAGTCCTACTCAGAATATTCTGGAGTTCTATTCTAGGATTCTATGAACCTTTTTCTGCATGTGTTTATGGTCTCAGACTTCTGTGGGATCTATTTATTGCTGCTGACACCGTATCCCTGCTCTGAGCCACTGGTGGCAGGTTGCTGTGCACACCTCACTGTATGAGGGTTCCTTTTGGCAGTGATTGATTCTGTAAAGGAGGCATCCAACTTCCTGAGGGTTCCTGTTCCTTCCCTCACACCTTCTGTACTGCTGCAGCAGGGAATGTTTTCCCTCTGGTACTCAAGACTTTCTACACTAGGAAGTGTAGGAGATGATCCTTCACACTGTTCCAAAGGCTCCCTCTGTACCTGTCAGCTCCACATTGCCCCTCTGTGCAGAGGCTGGGAGGGACATGTGGGCTTCCTCTGCACTCTCTGCATTTGCTTGTGTCAGTGTGAGTTCTGATGGAACTCACTAAGCTCAAACTCTGTGATCAGCAGCTGTCAGGGCAAAGGGTTCTCTCCACTGCTGCTGGGAAGTGTGGAGCAGAAAGGACATTTTGGAGTGACTTGTTAAGGTTGCATGCAGGAATTTGATGTCAAACATTGCTGTCATGATGGGTCAGTCTCTGTAGGTGTACCTGGGACATGTTGCTTGCAGGACCAAAAGAAGTCACTTTCAGATAGTTGCAAGTCCTCAGGAATGGACATAAAGCTTTATACTTTCCTTGCCTTTTTCTTTTCGTGTCTTCTCTGGAAGAGTCACTCTCAGAAATTATGCAGCCAAAAAAAAAAAATAATGTTCTTGTCCATGTGAGCTTTTCAAGCAGAAAGGCGAGGAGGATTTTACTGCCTAGCTGTCAGGTACTGCAGGGTGAGTAGCTCAAGTTCATGTGGCAGAGCAACTACTCATTTCACCAGTGTGGTGAACTCAGTCTAGAAACAGAATTCTGACGTGTTCTTGTTTGTGGAAAGTACTTAAGTATTCTCTTTGGCTGAAATAGTTTTTTGCTTGCAAAACACTTTATGCAGTTTTGCTGTTAACTGTGGAATTAGAATACATCATTACCTCTGGAATTTTTTTCTAGCTCTTTAATCACATTTGGTGGTATGTGATTTCTTTAAATGTGCATTCAAGAATGCCTTGTGGCAATGGTTAACTTAATGAGAAATGCAAATGGTTTGCAGGCAAATTGCCCAAATACTGAAAATCTGAACACCAGCTTTGCTAGCTCCACTTAATTCCCTTTGTCATAAAGGTGACTGTCACCCTCATTTTTCAAGTTTTCTGAGGCACTTTCTAACTTGATGTTTTTCATAGTTCTTAGTTCTTTCTCACACAGGGGTATTATTATCAGAAGTATGTTTTTAATACGACAAAGTTGTTTACATACTTTCTCTTAGCGTTAAGAACAACTGATAGACAGTTGTCTTGACCAATGAGATAAGAGCGGTATCAACCTTCTTATCCAATCCCTAGTCTTTGTAGAAATACTATAAATTTATAGTCACATGTTTTAATAAATAGTTTTTTAACCTTCTCATCAAAGAGTGTCTGTGTGTGTCCTTGCGTGTCCCATGACAGGTGACCACATAAACTGCCTTGGAAGTAGTAACTGAGTTCTCTCAAGGGTATAGGAATACAGTTAACCTAAATCTGAGAATCCTGGAATATCCTGAGCTGGAAGGGACCCACCAGGATTACTGAGTCCCACTCACACCCCAACAATCCCACCTTGGCCATCCCTGGCAGCCAAAGGTGTCCAAAGGCTCCTGGAGCTCTGGCAGCCTCGGGGCTGGGACCATTCCCTGGGCAGCCTGGGCAGTGCCCAGCACCCTCGGGGGGAAGAACCTTTCCCTGAGCTCCATCCCAAGCCCTGACACAGCTCCAGCCCTTCCTGGGCTCCTGTCCCAGAGCAGAGCTCAGCCCCTGCCCCTCTGCCTCCCCTCGGGAGGAGCTGCAGCCCCCGAGGAGCCTCCCCTCAGCCTCCTGTGCTGCAGCTGAACGAGCCAAGTGCCCTTAGCTGCTCTTCAGAGCCTTCCCCATCTTTCTAGTCTAAGGGTTGCCTAGGTTCTTTCAGAGGGATCAGACCACAGCCAGTAGAACCAACAGCTGTAGCAGCAGTTTTTGGGCTCTACTTCTCAATACAGGGCATAACTGGGGTTGTCAGTGCATTTCTGGTACCCCTCTTATGACCCAGAGTGCTGGCTGCTGTCAGGATGGGATAGCTGCAGGACATCTGGACTTGAAGCAGGTTGCTCTGATCTTTGTCAGGTGTACTTGACCAAAAGGAGGTTGGAGTTTTTGTTCTTGGGGACAGTCAAGCACTTGTTTAGCTGTTGCTTAGGCCAGGCCTATGTACCAGTCTGGCCTAGACCAGAGCTTCCAGAGCACTGTGAGCAGACAGAGCAAGGACAGGGACTGGGCACTCTGCTGTGTGCAGCTCATGTGCACTCAGGGCTGGTGATGATGTGCTGTGGTCTCCAGCAGTCATAGCAGCACCTATTCTTGGAACAGCAGAGGCCTTGGCCAAAGAAAAGTTGCCTTGATTGAAAAGGATGGTGGAACTGTGCAGGGAGTGCTTGGGGCCTCTCACTCAGGTTGGGCAGATGTGTTCTTAGTGCTGCAAGTGAGGGCCCATGTCACCAGGTGAAGGGCCTGTGGATGTGTTGAAAACCAGTCCTTGAGTTTGGGGATCATCAGCATAAGGTGCAGCTAGAGGAGAGTCTCTAGTAAAGTACCCAAAAGTTTGACATCAGAGCCAAATCTGTTAGAAATGTTGGTCACTGAGCTGGCTGATGCCAGCTGGCTGATTGCACACTCCGTGTGTGTGCAGTGATGCCAGACTGGGAGCAGTAGTTGGTCACCAGGTGGTGGTGCTGCCCCTCAGAGGGACCCTGAGAGTGTTCTCTTAAAGCTTTGAGGCAGGGCTGGCACAACAGGCAGTGATCCCCTGTGTTTTGGGGTAGTGGGTGTCCTTCTACTCTGTCTGGGTACGCTGAGAAGATTAAATATATCCCTCCTTATGATATAAATGTCAAAAAGGCCAAAAGAATGTACAGACCGTTCCATGGCTCTGCTTCCTTTGGTTTGTTTTTTTTCCCCTCATCAAGCCATACAAATGAGCCATGTGGCATCACCTTTGGTTGTGTTCTAATATTTTTCAGCATGTTTTAAGTGGGAGTTATTGTTCCACATCTTACAATACTTTCATTCTCTTCCAATGGAGCAGCTGCGTTTCTTCAGTTTAAAGGTTGGGTTCAGCTCAGCCTGTGGTTGGGGTGACTGAGCACTTGCTGTGGTTTTTGTACTGTAATGTTTGCAGCTAAAGAAATGTCATTATTTGAAAGTTGAAGTTTCTTCCTCAAGAGAAGGAAGAAGTGAATTTTTGAGCCCTCAGCATCTTGAACAGTCAGATTTTTGTTCCAACAACAGCCGAACAAATTCTGTCCTGTTTAAAGAAATGAGTTCTTGCAGTAAGTGAGCAGGCATTTTCCTCCTAGACTCACTCCAAAAAAACAGTCTGTGGTATTTCTGCACAGTTTTGGGCCTGGTGTTTTCTGTGTTCACTTTACAAATCCTTTTCACTTCACAGAATCTCGGATGCTGGCAGTTCATCTGGTAAAGGAGCCCTGGAGCAACTGAAATTAAATCTCAATAGAAATATTTTGGAACTGAGAGAAAGGAAAAAATAAAAAGAGAACATATAGCAATGATAATTATGCAGAGAGGCTTTGTGAAATAAAATAAATTGCTGAAAAACCCCATACTTTTGTTTTCAGCATTTAAAACTGTTACTCTTGTGGTTGAATTTTTGCAATATTGTGGAGATAGTGAGATCTCTTTGGACGCTCTGAACCAGGGCTGACACCAGACTTTTGTCACTTTAGCCTCATAACGTTTGACTTTTTCCCAAAGAGGTGTCTGGTTGAGTTGCTTGTATTTATCTTTGTTTCAAGGCAAATACCACTGATTTTACATAAGAAGGAGAGGCAGCTTTATTTGTAATTTGTATTGTTTTACTGAATTGTTTGAAGGTCAGACTTTCCAAACCAGCTAAATGTGCTTTTTGCCCTTCAACTTCTGTAAATGAGACTCTTCATTCTTGGCCACGAACAGAAAGAGTTGTGTCCTAAAGCCAGGGGAAGCAGTGGGGACACATTGTGGACTGGAGTGTCATTATCAATATAAGTAGATATTTTCTTTGTTTCCTTGCTAGTTCCTTTCTGTTGCCATCAAGTTCTGTTCAGTAGGGTGTGCTGGTTTGAAGTCTTGAGCAGAAGCAGGAATCTGCTCAGTGAGAACTCTGGGTCTCAGTCACAGGAACTGCAACAAAGCTGAGTTCAGGTGCTATAGAAGGAAGATCCTGCACGGTCTAACAATAAAGGGTGAGACATAGTGGAAATGCTTAAATATAAACCTCTACTTTCTGCTCTGTACTCTGTGTAGGTGGAGCACAGTGCAGTAATTGCTGGTGTAGTGTTGGTCTGACTGACCCAGCCCTACAACAGCACGGTGCTTTCCAGGGCTCTCTCCAGGTCAGGCACAGCCCAGGGCTGTTTGGCTGTGCTGAGCTTTGCCCCCAGCCTGACACACACAGGACTGTGTGGGGTTTCTGGTGCTATCTTGGTGTTTCAGGGACTAAGTGATAGTTTTGGGCAGCATTTATGACTTAACTGGAGATGAAACAGATGAAAATATTTCAGAATGATTAATTGTTGCTTCAACAAATTATTTGGTTAAAAAAAATTAAAATACTTCCATTTACCAAAATCTGCATAGGAGATGGCAGAATATTTTTGGTAGGCAAAGTAAAAGTGAAATTTATTATTAACTGCTTCAGTACCTGCACTGAAGCTCCTGTACTCAGTTCTGTCTCCAGTAGTGTGTTTTCTGGAACTCACTGTGGTCACCACAGCACAAATGGTTGTGTCAGAGGCACAGGAGCTGTTCAGTGTCACTGGTGGGGTGGATGAGAGGACATTGCTGAACTGGAGGCTAGGGGACTGGATAAAAGAAAATTTTTGGTTCAAACTGTGGATTTTAGCTTCAGTTTCTTGTGTTTCCAGAGTAGCTGAGATGCATTGTCTATTCCATTAATGAAGGATTGAGTGCAAGGCTGAAGTCCCTCTGCTCTGGAGCCAGGCTGGCAGAGCTGGGAGTGCTCACCTGGAGAGGAGAAGGCTCCAGGGAGAGCTCAGAGCCCCTGGCAGGGCCTAAAGGGGCTCCAGGAGAGCTGCAGAGGGACTGGGGACAAGGCATGGAGGGACAGGACCCAGGGAATGGCTCCCAGTGCCAGAGGGCAGGGCTGGATGGGATATTGGGCAGAAATTGTTCCCTGGGAGGGTGGGCAGGCCCTGGCACAGGGTGCCCAGAGCAGCTGTGGCTGCCCCTGGATCCCTGGCAGTGTCCAAGGGCAGGTTGGACAGGGCTTGGAGTAGCCTGGGACAGTGGAAGGTGTCTCTACCCAGGACATGGGGTTGAATGACATGGTCTGTAAGGTCCCTCCCAACTCAAACCATTCCATGATTTCATAATTTCCTGTATTTTAAAAAACATACTATGAATTACATGTTGAAGTGATTCTATTTATTACTCTATGTTGTGATGCTGGAATTTGATCAACATAGACATGGAATGGAAAATCATGCCCTTAATGGTTAGTTTTGAAAATTGGTCATTAAATACATAAAAACAAAAAAAGTAATGTATTTCAGAAATGTATTTCAACAGGAATCCTTCATGAAGCTGCTTTTTCTTATTTTTGATGTAAGGACGCCTTGCAGTATGAAAACAAAACCCGCTAAGGATGTAACAAATAGCAAGTGCTTGTCTCTGGAGTCCAGTGTTGTGTCTTCTGGCTGTACAGTACACTGTTACCCTTCTCCCTTGGGGCACTGCTGGCTCATGCTCCACACCCTGATTCCCAGCTCATTTTCCATAGTCTCCAGCCAGTCAGTGTGCAGTCTGTTGTTGCCAGGATGTCTTCCTCCCTCTGATCAGGGCTCTGCATCTGTCCTTGGCCGGATTCCATGAGGTGCTCTTGGCCTGTCCCCTCTGGCAGCCCGACCCTCCAGTCTGTGACAGGTTCCTCCCAGCCTGGTGCTATCTCCAGTCTTGGTGAGAGCCCATTCCCATCTCCTCCTCCATGCCATGGATCACGACGTAAACTGCAGATCCCAGCAGAGACCCTGCAAACTCCACTAGTTCCAGGCATGCAGCTAGTGTGTGTGTGAGGGGTGTGTGTGTGTGGTTTTGTCTCCTTTTGAAGATGGATGTGGTGCTTACCTTCCTTCTTTCAATTTCCTGATCATTCAAAGATGAAACAGTTTTGGCAGGGACATTAGCCTGATGCCTCATCACCTTACACAGAGCCCATTTCACTCCTCTGTGGGTTTGACTGGGACCAGTTCACTCAATCAGTCAGTCCTTGGCTCAGTGTTCATCCACTGGCCTTTCTCTGGGAGCTCTTTCCAAAATTCAGAGGCCTGTTAGACTCTGCTGGTGAAGTGAGGCACAGAAAGCATCCTGTCTCCCTCTGCTCAGATCACACTTTAAATCTACTGCCATATTTCCAGCCTTGTGCTGCTGGGACAGCAATAGAACATTTTCTTGTTACCCTTGATATTATTCTTTTGTTTCTTCCCATTCTTTTCCAGTCTGAACTGTAGTTGTTTCTGAATTCCTCCTTTTGTAGCTGTCACTTCTTCTATCTCCTGTGCTCTCTGTTTCCCTTGGAGCTCTGCCATGACTCCTTGCTCAGCCAGGCTGCTCTGCTCACACATCTGCGTGTTTTCCTGGCTGTGGGGAAACAGAGAATGCTGTATGTGTGCTGTGACTGCCTCAGCAGTTAGGGTGCAGACTCTTAATCCCCTTTCTGCCAGTCCTACCTTGCTGCACTTCTCCTTTGTCACAATACTTCTCGGGATGGTTTGTGTTTTTCTCTGGGCTGATGTGATTATGTAGCCCTGGTTGTACAACAGTGTAACTGTGCTAAGGAAGCCTGCACAAGGCATGTCTGAGCACTTTAATCTGTTCTTATCCTCAGAAACTATAGCCACTGCTTTGAATTCTGCTGATGCCTAGTATTTTATGTGATACTTCTCCATGCATGGACACATATTTAGACTCTAGGATTATCAGTCACTGTACAGTTTGTAAAGCCAAACAAAAAAACTCAAACCCAGCTCACATCCTCCAAAAACTGATTCCCAGTTCAGAAAATAAGTTCTGAACTAAGTTGCCGTCATGCTGAGGTGCACTGACATAACAGGAGCCAGGTTTGATTTTTGGGGTTCTTATGGAGAACAGGATGGGGAGGGTCTGAGTTAGCTGCTCTCAGTGAAGTGCTCTGGTGTGTGTCAGACTCATCAGTGAAGCTATAGTTGTCAGCACTGGGCTTGGAATAAGGACTGGAGAATGAAGTTGTGTGTCTCGGAAGCTGGAAAAGGAAGCAGGGCCATGGACAGAAACCCAAATGATGTGCAGAAAGAAAACCACTGCCCTCTCTCCTGAAAGGGCCTTTTATCATGGAAACAAAACTTGATTCTTTCTGCTGAAGGACTGTAGTATTTTGCTTAAGGCTAGGTTTTGTAGTTGCTTCGTTAACTATTTGTCTAGATAAAGACCTACTTGTTGCTCTTTTGTAGCTTTGTCTCTTGAGTCAATTTGTATTTATGTATATGCAAACTTTTAAAAATATTTTTTTAATTCCTATCCACTAAAATGTTTTGAAGACTGTTACAGCACCAATTTCCTCTGCACTGCAGGTTTCTATAGCAGACTGGGAACATCAGGAGAAAGCAAAAAAACTTCTCTCCTTGCCAGGGTAAACACTTACAGCAGTCGTAGTGCTTTGTAAATGCCAATTCCTTATATATTTCCTGGCATTTCTAGCAGATAGGTAGATTATGCTGTTTTGGAGTAAAATGATGAAGCAAAGACCATTGCTGCACAGGTGTCCATGAGGTGGAAATGTCTCCTGCAGTGACAGGACTGTTGTGTGCTGGCCCAGCCTGTGTAGAGATGAACACTGGGCACTGAGTGGGAGGAAATGGCTGAGGCTGATGCTGTTGGATATTTTAGAGCAAGATAAGTTAATAATGCTGTCAGTTTTGCATGAGTTGGATTTTTCTAGCACTTAAGGACTAAAAGGTGATGTTAAACTATTGTAGTTTAAAGGTGACAAGTACAGACTAAGAGGGATGGGTCTGCATTCTAGATTATTGTAGACAGATACAGATAATTGGTAGTTTCTTTCAGGTAAAAGTTAATAGGACTGTAATATTGGGATTCAGTACAAACTTACTGTCAGATGCCTTAGAGGGAATATGAGAATGAACCTTTGTGATCCTGCCACATTCAGAACCTTCTTTTTTTATCTATATTTGTTTGAGTAAACCCCATTACGTCCCTGCCCCTGCATTTCCCAGGACGTTTGAACTGTTGGATAAGGAACAGTCATTGAGGAACCTGTATAAAACTAGAAGTGAAAAAGATGCAGAATTTTACTCTGACAGAAACAGTAAAGAAAGCCAGAAGGATACAGTCATTGTGTGAGGGTACTTTGGGGACAGACACTTGGAAGGAGAAACGTGTTTAAAGTCCAGGATAGGACTTACACAGGATCCAGTGAACACAGAATATGTACACCTCAGTTTGTAAAAGGAGAGACTGTAGAATGTGCTTTCAGTCAGAGTGCCTGGGACAATAATCAGAACTGCTTTTAATGTTGGCTTGTGTGTGTATTGGGGCACAGTTTCTGATTCCAGGAACTGGACCCAGGTCACATGGTGCCTTTTACTCCTGGGTGCCCATGAATGCTGCAACTTAGGTTTGGTTTTATCCTGTACATAGGTAACTTAAAATTCCTTGTCACTGATCTCAAATGGTACATAAACACATAACCTGTGTGATGCTTTGAAAGGGAAAAAGGAGTGTGGACAGCAGGGGAGAGGGGGTTTTGTCTTCCTACTCCACTCTGATGAGATGCCATCTGCAGAGCTGTGTCCAGCCCTGGAGACCTCAACACAAGAAAGACATGGACCTGCTGGAATGACTCCAGGGAAGACCAAGGAGATGATCTGAAGACTGGAGTCCCTCTGCTCTGGAGCCAGGCTGGCAGAGCTGGGGGTGCTCACCTGGAGAGGAGAAGGCTCCAGGGAGAGCTCAGAGCCCCTGGCAGGGCCTAAAGGGGCTCCAGGAGAGCTGCAGAGGGACTGGGGACAAGGCATGGAGGGACAGGACACAGGGAATGGCTCCCAGTGCCAGAGGGCAGGGCTGGATGGGATATTGGGCAGGAATTGTTCCCTGGGAGGGTGGGCAGGCCCTGGCACAGGGTGCCCAGAGCAGCTGTGGCTGCCCCTGGATCCCTGGCAGTGCCCAAGGCCAGGCTGGACACTGGGGCTTGGAGCAGCCTGGGACAGTGGAAGGTGTCCCTGCCATGGCAGGGAGTGGAATGAAATTGTGTCTAAGGTCCTTCCAAACCCAAACCATACCGTGATCTACAATTCTCTGTCTGCTGTGTACTCTGGGAACTTATTGCAAGGGCAGGATACTCAGTGTACTGAAGACAGCATAATAAACTTCTGTGAGTGGAATCCTGCTCTTCTTCACCTGTCAGGGGAATAGTCCCCCAGTCCTCCCCACTGCAGCATCCATCCAGGAAGTGACAGTCCTGACTGCCAGGGCTCACCGTGGGTCACACTTGGAGGGATTAGTCTTGTTTGGACTATATTTCCCTGGCCCTATTAGGACCTGGTTCTGTTCAGTAGTTTGCTGGAATATTTCTGTGTAAGTGACTTTTGGGACAGACTGAAAATATCCGCAAAGCAGCTGTTGCTCTGAGCCCTCAGAGCAGGGCTGGACCTGTGAGGCATGGTGGATCCTTCCCATCCTTGCAAAAGTCTTTGCCAACTGTCCAAGTTAAGAGGATATTTTTTCCCTCTTAAACTTACTTTTGTTTTCTTAGTCTGGAGAAATAAGGTGCTCAATGTTTTCCTAATTGTTCAGTCACTCATTTCCTTAATCAAAGGTAAATAACCTCAGTAGGTAAAGTGGATGTGAACCAATCATATTTGATCTATCTAAATGATAGATAATAAATCAAATATTTGATTTATTATCTTTGACTAATAAAACAAATGTTATAAAGAAATCACAAAAACCATGCTGTGGGTACATGTTAGAAACATTGATCAGAATTTTGCAGATGTTACCTGTAGGTCTCCAGAGGATGGAGTTAAATCCTGCTTGGCTGACACAGAGCAGTTTGCTGTTAGTTTTGTGCTGTGCCTGGTGTCACGAGAGGCTGACTGGAGCTCTTTAGCACCAGCTCTCTAAGGGAATGTTGTTTCCGTGAGAGACTTGAACACGGGATCTGGCTTCTCTAAGAGTTTTAGCAGACAGCAGAAATTACCTGTGAGTGTTTATACAAAGGGTGTATTAGGCAAGAGGGACTGACATTGTCTGGGTTCAGCTGAGTTACTGCTGGATTAGGTTTCACAAGGAAGCAGCCAAGGGCAGAGGCCATGCCAGGAGCTGGTGCAGTTCTTCAGGCAGTCTGTTGACATGAAAACACTGAAGGTTATTTGGGGTTTCCTTCCCTTCCCCTCTGGATTTTATACTTGCAATCTCAATGTCTCAGAAGACTGGGTATTCTTTTTATCAGTATCTGAAGTTAGTCTGCAGTTCTTTTGCTGCCCTTTTCTTCGTTTCCTCTGGCATTTGTGTCAGGATATAATTTGACACTTGTTTGTCTGTATTTGGTGTTCTGAAATGTCTGGAAAGCATAAGGAAGCTTTCTTGTCAGTTAAGACCATTGCAGAGCCAAGCAGTGTGATTAAAAAAGGACTATTCCACCACAGAATCCTTTACCATGACAATTAACTTTGTCTTCTAGTGTCCTTAAGCCTAACAATAGAATTTAATAACTTAAAAGTAGTATGTTGTTAGAGGAAAATGCTTACTTTAGAAAATCTCACAGATCTGATAAGAGACAAGGAGAAGTTGGCTGAAAGAGATGTATTTTGGATTGAATTGCAGTTGTTTTATTGCTCTGAGACAGTCTTGAAAACATTTTAGTTATTTTTAGGCCTACATTGTTAAGATCCTGTAATTGTTGGGAAATTGCAACCCAAAATGATCTTATTCTGGAGTGTTATAATGGATAGAAGCGGTTGTGGAGATTGGAGATAGAAGCAGAACAAGTAAGTATCCAGATAAATATCCTTTTCCTTAAGTATTTTAAAGGTTTTTATTATTAATATCAAATTCTTCCTGTAAGAGTTAAGAGCAACCTTAAATAAAGTGTACGTGAGTTATCTGCCTTAAGGAGGATTTTTCACTCTTACTAAGATGCTGTGTTTGGGAGACTGGCTGCTTGGTAGCTGTATTAATGAAGGATTGGAAACTTCTTTTTCCCTCTTGTTCCCAGGGTTGGAGGTTGGAATAGCCAAAGAAATCACGAGGGTCTTCATTTCACACCTGACAGTTCATCTGTTGATGTTTTCTCACTTTCTACTCTCTATCCACAAGAGTTTGTACTGATGAACTCGGTTAAGTAATTGCCTTTGTCCTACACCCATGAAGTTTGCAAGACTGGTCAGAGTTGGTGTTTTAGTCCTAAATTTCTTGCTGTGGGTGGATGCTCTGTCCAAAGCCAGCTGTCTATGAAGGCAGAGGGGTGTCCAGAGTGGAAATAAAAGACCCCTAAGTTACTCATGATGTGTGCCAGCCTTAGGAAACCTCCTTGGCTTACTGAAATATTTGCTGTGTGGATTGTGTACGTTGAGTTCGCTTCTTGTTTGCATTTCCTCTCATTTTAGCAATGATAACGTTATTTTATTAGGATTAATTTTTTAAAATGTTCTTCCCTTCAGGACACAGCTTAGGCTACGGCTTTGTGAACTACGTAACTGCAAAAGATGCTGAAAGAGCAATAAACACACTGAATGGCCTCAGACTTCAGTCAAAAACTATCAAGGTAGGAGCTCTTCAGTCTTCTCTGGAAACAGCATTGTAATTAACTTTATTGTGACAGTAAAGTTTCTATGCTCCCAGCTGCAGCAAGCATGAATCTTGGAGGAGAGTAGTGAAGTGTTTTGAAGATTCCTTTTTTTTGTATTCCCGCCACTTTTGCAGCAGTAGAGGGACTATTATAGATGGTTGCCAGGCTTTGTACCTCATGCACATCCTGGATGCTTCATAACATTTATTAAAAATCCTGTTAATACTCATACACTCCTTTCCTTATCCAAAACAAGTCTGTTCTCTACATGTAGGATTCACTGCTGTTTAGGTGATCTATGCAGCTTTCTCCAATAGCAGAAATTAGGACAAAAATCTACACTCTACTCGTGCCATCTTTTTATGAAGCTTTAGAAAATATATTGGCAGTACAAGTTCCTGATATGAGCTGTGGCAGGTTAAGTGGCTGAGTCAGAAGTTTGGATTCTTCATGTGGCAAAAGTGTTTGCTGGGAGCGTTGGTATTGATCTGCTACTGTTTCCATACAGCAATGCTAATATAGTTGTTATCTCCTGGGGAAAGCCCAAAATGAATGGAGTTATGAAGGGACATGTCCTTTCTCCTGTTGTTTGGTTGATTTTCCCCTACTGTCTCCTGGTTCCATTTTTTTGAACTCCGATAAAAATGCACATGTTTGTTATGGGGGAGTTCATAAAATTGGCTCTTGACAATAAGCTGATCTTCCCTGTTAACACCCTGAACATGTATTTTTATTTCTTTTAAAGGTTTCCTATGCCCGCCCAAGTTCTGAAGTTATCAAGGATGCTAATTTATATATCAGTGGCCTGCCCCGGTCCATGACACAGAAGGATGTAGAAGATATGTTCTCCCGTTTTGGTCGCATCATCAACTCACGTGTGCTTGTGGATCAAACCACAGGTGAGTTCCAGGCTGCAGAAGACTGGAGTGTACAGCATGTGTTTGGTGTTTGTCTGGACCTGGCAGTACCCAAACTGAAGTAAATTAGAGTTCCACAAGTTAATCATGACATCTGGTGTCAACCAGTGATAGAATTTTAACAGGATATCCATGTTTAGTGATTTTTTTTTTTTTAACACAGAATGACTCATGGTGCCTTTTTGCCAGTTTACAGCCCAAACCTCAGACCTATTAAAATAGGATTATTGTCATTTTTATTAGCTACTGATTTGCCACATCTACTTTCTTGCACTGACACTCGCTGGCAGTGCAGTGTGCTGTGTTTCTAGGCCCTGTGTGTAACCTGGAGTGCTGGCCTTACCTTAACTTTACACACATGCAGCTCTTATCCACAGGTCAATTCCAGGCCATAGCTACAGATTTAAAGCAAAACAGAAATGTGTTTTGTACCAGCCTGGAACTCACTCATTTGATTTTCTCATCATTTAAACAATTTGAGATGTCTTACAGGCCTCTGTGGTTACTGCTAAGGAAAGGAATTAATTTCACTCAGTACTGTCCTGAAAGTTTTGAATATATTTTATGTATTAA
>VZTB01016722.1:302916-341465 GCA_013397245.1 Thryothorus ludovicianus | reverse complement strand
TATTTTTTAAATGTTGAAAGTAGGGGGGGGGGGGGGAAAGAAAGGGGAGAAGTTAGTTAGGCACTTGACTCAAGGGGGACCAAAGTTAAGGTTTTCTTTGTTATGGTAATTCTCACTCTGTGTTACAGTGTGTTTTCAGGGTTTTAATTTCTGAACCCATTATTTCAGGCAGTACAGCTGTCTGGCTTATGCTGTCACCCAGGTCTTCTGTGGTTTTATTGGTAGCCCATATGTCATGTATTAATCTGGAGACAACTTTTACAAGTACACTTTTTCATTGATTATGCATCTGTTGTATTGGAACAGAAGACAATCTAATTCTAGCAATTCCACATTTAACATTTGTAACTGGAATGTACATTTATGCATTCAGAAGCAGATTTCCTTCTCTGTGAGGAATCTGCTATAGTTACAAGTGGGCCACCAGCAGCTCCTGGTGGGCTCAGTCTGAGTGCAGGCTGAGGTCTGCAGGGCTGTGTCCCCATCACAGTCAGCTCCTGGTGCAGGCACCACTTGCAGATGTTTGGTCAGATGGTACTGCAAACATGACTGTGCATGAGAGAAACCTGAGGTGACCTGGGGAGATCTGGGGTCTGACATGGCAGACAGTCCATGGTTGAGTGAGAAAAATCCTATCCTGCCCAACTCTGATAGCTGCATGGTCCTGTCTCTAGAGCTGGTTATCTAGGATGCAGCTGCAATGAGAAGCAAGAAAAAGACTTGGAGAGCACAGCAAACTTATTAATGCAAGTGTCCAAACTAGTCATTCCTCTCTGGCAGTCTGTGGCATTTGGAGATCATCTGGATTTGACAGAGCTGTAAAATAAGATGACAGAAGTCACGCAAATAAAATCTCCCCAAAAATAATATAGTTTTCATTGGTGTGCTGAGGCCTGATGCTGTGTAATTCAACTCAGAAAACACCATCTGCTTTCCAGTAGCCTTAATAATGCATTGACTGAAGAGCAGATTCTGTTACATCTCACTGTTAATGCCTGCAGAGCCTGGTTTTACCATCCCACCAGGAATGTAGTGGTGCCTTGGCTTTAAGCCTGCCTTTTATCACACTTAAGACACGTTTTACTTTATACTTAGATGTACCTTCTCATAGAGGTGGTACTCCAGCTTTTGAAAATTACTCTGTTTGAAAATACACTTTTCTACAATATTTATGTTTTAAATGAGTGCTTTGAGAAGCACTAGGATGAGCAGCATGAAAGTGGAGGAATCACAGTAAGCTGAGCTCTAGGATAGGCTTTGCTGAGTTCTGAGTGATGCTGCTACTCTGGGCCTTCCCAGGGTGGGACCTACCCCTCCCCAGGGAGGCTGATCCCAGTGGTACCTGAGCATACAGTGCTGTCAGCTCTACTCTGGTGAGCCCATCTGTTGTTATTTATCAAAATGCAAATGCACTTTGCTTACTGAAGGCCCAGGTTTTGGCATGTTGCATTTCCTTCTGTGAAACACAGAAAACGATCCTTAACTGTTACCAACAGCCTTGTGATCTGTACAATAAGCTTGACTTCTGTATCTGGCTTTGAAAATGGTTCTGGGTGGATGTGAAGGAAACATGAAAGTATCCCATATATGTCCCTTTACGAAACAGAGCTAGTGAGGTCCTGCATTTAGTCTGGCCACAATACCTGCTTTGGAATGGCATTTAAACAAAATGTGCAGTTTTAGCTTCACTGTGATAAACCGTGTTTTCAGCCTATGGTCAAGTCACAGATGAGAATGAGGGGGAGGAGAGGAGACCTCACAAGGCATAACTTGTACCTCAGACAGAAGGAAACAGCATCCAGGGACTGGGACCAGGAAAAAAATATGCAAATTTGTTATAGCTGTGATACTGGTTCAGTACAGCTACCAAGAGATAATTCTCTATCGATTTTAATGAATAGAAATAATCTATGTGCCAGCTGGAAATAAAGTATGTGGTGCAGGTAAAATTGTGATCTCTTAATTTGAAAAGGTGGAAGTCCTTTATTGTAGTCAGGCATTTGTTCCCTCATTTCTGAATCTTGAGTGTGTTTCTAGCATGGAAAAATGAAAATATTTGCAAAAATGCATCAATTCTGTGTTTGTGAATGCTCTTGTGATAAAGTAATCAAAACTAAGGGGTTTGGGTTTGTTTTTAACCAACTCGAATTAATTATTTTTTACTTAACTTAAAATATTGAGGAGTTTTTTGTGAATGAAAATGTCAGTTGGTGATGAATATCATGAACTCTGCCATGTATTTTTTTAAGTGTTTAGTGACTGTGGTTGTTATAGCTGAAATGAGTATGCTTATCTGTCTGGTTTCTTAATTTTGTACTGTATCTTCCAGCTGCTGAAGAAATGTAAATGTAGAGAACTTGAAAGCTGTGACCATAGAAATACTGAACTTTTCTGGGTTTTGTTTTCAAAGTTATTTTGAGTTTATCCTGAACTTCAATTTTTTTTTTTATTTTTTTTTTGTTTGTTTTTTTGTTTGTTTTTTTTTTTATTGGTTTGGTTACAAGGTTTATCCAGAGGGGTCGCATTTATCCGGTTTGACAAAAGGTCAGAAGCAGAAGAGGCAATTACAAATTTCAATGGTCACAAACCCCCAGGTTCCTCCGAGCCCATTACAGTGAAGTTTGCAGCCAACCCCAACCAGAACAAAAATGTGGCACTGTTGTCGCAGCTGTGTCATTCGCCAGCCAGACGGTTTGGAGGGCCAGTGCATCACCAGGCACAGAGATTCAGGTAGGTTAGGAGGAATAAATGCATTTAAGGCTCCTGTTCCCCTGTCCGTTCTGGGCAGCTGGGCAGTGATAGCTTCATTGCAGCATGTGTGAATGAATACATAGTGCACTGTGTGTCCTCAGTGTTATGTAAAGAAACTGTTGCATTGAAATATGATTAAAGGAAAATCTTACTTGTAAGATTTATATTGCAGTTAGTATGTAAAGGTACCTGCACTCTGGTGTCTGTTTCCACTACTGGGTTACAGTGAGGGGACAGCAGCAGCAGCAGGTTCCAGGTGGGTGTTGGTAGGTGCCTGTCTCAACAGATCCCCATTCTGTGGTCTGTATATGCGAACATAGATAAAATTTGGCAACTTAATTAAAGCTCTGAATAGTTGGTTCCAGCAGGGAGATGTTGCAGTAAGAGAGGAAAACCTTATTTCTCAGAGGAGGTTCTGTGGGTTCCTGCCTGCATTGCAACCTGAGCAGGGTTCTGCCTTCCCTCGAGGCCTCACAAGTTTACTGATGAGAATATTGAGTAGTTGCAGCATCCTGTCTGCTTCCAGGGCTGTGGAAGACACTATGCTTTACCATAGAAAATTGCTTTGGTTGCTTTGAATGTGAATTCTAATTGGAAGTGCCGTGGGTGTTCATGGAGGAAGCTGATGGTTGGAGGGTGCTCTGGAAAATGCAATGTATTGACGGTCTTGCAGAGAAGCAATGGACTTTGAGATTATATGTTTCTGAGAGTAGTGAGGTTCTCTGTTGAGAATTTACTCCTTTTCTTTATTATATTTTTATCCTGTGAGGGATCCAATCAGCTCAGTAAAATTTGACTAAAATCTCAGCCGCCTTTTAACTGTGCTGCTGTTTCAGTCCAGTGTTGCTGTCTCCTGTCCACAATGCTGTAGCTCAGTATTTTGAGCACAGCACTGTGTAATGAGTCTCCAGAGAAAATTTGTACTTTGTAGTCAGCTGTGGTTTTATACTGAGAGTAGCTGAACAGTTTGCCCAAGGAAACAGTGAAATTTCTGTCCTTGGAGGTGCTGAAACCTGGCTGGAATTGATACCAAAGGGGCTAGTCTAATTTCTACTGTGCCTGTGTAGTTTTAGCAGGAAACAGGGTAGGCAGGATCTGCTTTCTCAGCAAGGATGGTTGGAAGATAAGGAGAAGACATCTGGCTTAGGAATGCAGCCACAGCCAAAACAAGGTCTAAACCTGGGAAACTGAGGAGAGCTTTCTGATTATGAGCAAAATATGCACGTGGTTACTGTATACGAGCAACACACTTATAGAAGATCACGTGTATGCAAGGTGGAGTTATCCCCTGTGCAACCAGGCCTGTAGTGAATAGTGCCCTGCTGAATGCTACATTAGTGTTAAGGAGTTTTATTTGACAGGTTTTTGGTGAGTTTCAGTGACAGGATGAGCCTAGGCAACCTACTCTAGGTGCCCTGCTTCCAGCAGGGGGATTTATTAGAGGGTTTCCAGAGGTCCCTGCCAGCCTCAGTCGTTCTCCAGTTCTCTTCAGCTGTAGCCCAGGAGAGTTCAGCTCAGGCAGCTCCTCATTTCCTCCAAGCAGTCACCCAGATCTCCACAGCAAACCTGAGCCATGCTGAGGAATGACATTCTGCATTGTTTGCATTTAGGCAAATTTTAAAAAAATAAACACATCTGCCCTTTGTCTCTGCCAGGGCTTCAGTGTGTCCTGATCCTAGTAAAATCTTTTTCATTCTTAACATTTTTAATTTAATTGGACATTTTCATCATCATTCTTTCCCTTAAATTTTATGCCAAGATCAAAATGCATCAGAATAAGCAGTGCAAATAATATTCACATCTATAATTAAGAGACCAAATACCTTTAATTCAGTCCTTTAATAATCACTTAGGAACAATAAAAATTATTAATGTATTTATGTTAGAAGTTGCTGGTGAAACTAAAATTTAATGATCAGTTTGTTCATTATTCTCTTATTGTACCATTTGGAGCAGCATTAACGTCAATTGTGTGCATTTCATAGAATCACAGACTGGTTTGGGTTGGAAGGAACCTTAAAGCTCATCTTGTCCCACCCCTGCCATGGACAGAACACTTTCCACTGTCCCGGGGTGCTCCTGGAGCAGTGGGAAGTGTCCTCCCCAAGCCCTGTGCATGGAGCAGCCACACCCAGTGTTTCTGTAGGCTTAGGATATCACAGTGGGAGTTAAGATGTAGAAAAAGTTATGTCTCTGTTCCATTCCTGCTGCCATGGGACCTGTGTCCTGCTGGATGTCTGTGCCCAATGCTTGTTTGTCAGCACACTTTGGCCAGCTGCTGCTCTCAGTGACACATCTGCTGGTGGGGAAAGAGCTGATTTTGAGGTCCCACAGCACAGTTGTGGGTCAGACCGTGCTTTCTGGAAGATGCTGTGGATACGAGAGCCACCAGTTGACTTGCAGACACAAGCTCTTCATCTCTGCCTTGTCACAGATTTGTGAGAACTGCAGCACTTATTACAAAGCTTCCTTCCCTCAGTCACTCATGCAGGCACGTCTCTACACGTATGCACAACGTTTACACCATGGAGTCATGGAGTTACTAAGATTGGAAAAGACCTCCAACATCATCAAGTCTGTCCCACAACCCTTTGTATTTTTCTTCCCACCTTTAGTATTAGCTGCAAGTTTTTCTAATGAGTCTGTCTTCTTTGAAGGGTGCTGAACTAAAAGGAGTTGTGATTACTCGTGCTGTGGTTAAGCTCAGGAACCTGAGCTTGGGCTGAGTCTTGTTTGTTTTTGTAGTGAGCAAGACATGATGAATGGATAAGCAGCTTCCACAGAGCCTGCAGTCTGTATAAATTAAAGTTGTGATCTCTGCTCCACAGAGGTTGAATACTTAACCTGATATTTTGATTGCATTTCATCTCATTTCATCATAATCCCTGTAAAGCCAGGTTTAAGCCTTTAGTATCTAATTTGTAATTATTAATTTCCTACAGATACTTCTCCAACCCTTTGTTTAAGGTTCTTTTACTCCTTCCGTGTTCCTGTGATATTTGTGGCTCACTTCAGGAACAGGTCTTAGTGCTGTGTCCTACTGGATTCTTGGGCTAATTCAAAGACCCAGACTCTCTGCTTCCATTGAGAGGGAATGATGCCACAGCATGGGGTTGTGCCTGGAGGACAGATAAAACAGAGCAGGGGTTTATTTAGAGTGCCAGATTTGTTTACTTAAAGTGAATAGCAGATCTCCAGGTGCTGCACTGTAATGAAATGGAGGGATTTAGCTCCTGAAGCATGAGGAGGCTACCCAGGGCCCCTGTGCTTTCACAGTTCACCACAGCTTTATAGTAGAACATTCTTTCAAATCTCAATTATTGTCAGTTCAGCTTATTTTACTTTCAGACTTGTTCAGGGTTGCACCCTGTTCCCAGTTCCTGTAATGGGCATAACTATCATTATCAGCCCATGAGTTCTGCCCTGAATGCCTGAAGGGGACCCATTTCTAACAGTGCTTTGATCCAAGGGGAAGTGCAAGAGGACTGTTTAACCCTGTCAGTGACAGGATTCCTCAGACTGCTCCTCTGCAACTGCTTGGTTTCACTCCAGTGAAATTGTTTCAATTTTCAGGTTTTAGACCAATTTGTAATTTGGATTCAAACTGTGTGCATTGAGTAGAAACCACTTCATCCAGAGTAATATTTCATCAAAGTTCTGGAAGAATATGGGAGTGAAACCCCAGTTGCTTCTGTTCTTCCTTATGTGGTTGTTTGACCCAACACCCTGATTTATTTCAGGCTTAGAGCTTGTGCCACTGATTTCTCAACAAGATCTGTGTTGGCCACAGCAGATCATTTCTGTCTGTAACAGAGACAGCAGAAAAAGTTGCTTGTCAGAAGGATATTGTCAGTGTAGCTAAGCTCCTGCTCTTTGTGGAACTATTAAAAAATAAAAAGCTGTCAAGCTCAAGTGCAATGCCAACACAAGCTGTATTAAAACTAATGTTCCTGCTTATTGGCATCTCACCTGTGATGCTCTATGTAACTGTCCTTAGAGTGCAGGGAAAAGAGTCCAGCAAAACCAGCACAAAAGCTGTGTTAGAGGAGGTTTAGATTGGATATTAGAGAAAGGTTCTTCCCCCTGAGGGTGCTGGGCACTGCCCAGGGAATGGTCCCAGCCCCGAGGCTGCCAGAGCTCCAGGAGCCTTTGGACACCTTTGGCTGCCAGGGATGCCCAGGGTGGGATTGTTGGGGGGTCTGAGAAGGGACAGGGGCTGGACTGGTGATCCCTGAGGGTCCTTTCCAGCTCAGGGGTTTCTGTGATTCTATGAAAAGAATTTATAGGACTTGCATAGACCTGAGAGGAAATTGCTTTCATTTAGGAGTGTCATTTCTGAGATTATATCCTCCAGTGGGTTAAACTAATCCCAGGATCTGTTAAATGAAGCAGTCTGTCTAATGGCAGAGGGAGCAAAAGGTCATTAATAGAAATGAGAAGCTTATAAAGTGAAAAAGAGTTACGATTGAAGATACACTGTTGTTGATACTTAATGCCCCAAGATGTTGGAGTATTGGGTTAGCATGGCTTGAAAGAACCATCCACAAATGACACTGGCTACAGACTCTTTGAGAGGGTTGAAAAAGCCATGTGGGAGAGACAGTATAAAAATAATTACAACTGAAATGGGGACACCAGATGTAAGTGTGCTGAGATTATTCAAATTACAATATTAAAGGCATTTTTTTGAAACATCCAGGATCTCTGTTTGTCTTAGTGTTTGCCCTAGCAGAACATTCTTTTAAACATCCTTAATAAGTATGACTTTCTAAAGGTCATCTTAAATTGGCATGGCCACAAAAATCTGTCCTGGTGGGACTGAGGGCTGTGTGTCAGCTGTTCCAGGCCCTGCTCGAGATCTGGGGTCTTTCTTGTGCAGAGTGAGGACAGAGATTCATCAGATTGGCTGAATAGTATTTCCCAAAGGTTTTTTTTAAAATTACTTTTCTAATCTTTTAGGAGACTTTTTTATTTTATCCTGTTTTGTTTGGTTTGAGGTTTTAATAAACCTGTAACATTTTTGTGAGTCAAAGCAGGAAGAGAGATCAATCTGTTTGAAGATAAGTATCCAAAGAGCAGAGGTACTTGCTATTTTGTATTATTTTGTCTGTAACAAGCATTTAGATTGGTTGTGTTTTTCCATTTAACACCAATTGCTCTTCTACAACTGATTGCAGTCGTTTATGTTGTGTTACCTGGGCTCAGCAGCAGAGCCTGAGCCTTTGGAGCAGGCAGGGGCAGAGCTATACTGACTGCTGGAACCAACATCAGGCAATTCTGAGCTCAGTGGTTTGAGCAAGGACTCAGGACTGGTGATCTGCTGAGATGAAAACTTGACAGATATTAAGATAAATTCATCCTACCAGATCATTACTCATTTGGAAAGAAGCTACAGAGCTGAAGCTGTCAATCAGAACAAGTAAGTGTATCAAGCATGCAAGCACAGGAACGTTTTTTTACAAAGCCAAAAGAAATAGCAGATGTGTCACCTGATCATCAGATCACATGGGTTGGTATGTCTCATTCATCTTGTAGTACTTCTAACTGCTTTTTCAGTTTGACTGTAGTAGAAGGCTTCCCCAGCTTGGATTTTCTGGGGGGTGGCTGTCAGTGGGTTGCTGCAGATCAGGAGTGTTCCACTGTGCTCTGGGAACACCTGGGCTGAAGAGCAGCAGCGAGGGAGGGATAGAGTGATGCTTACTCTGGGGACAGGAGAGTCCAGGAGCTCAGGTGTCCAAGGCAGTGAGCTCTGAGCACCAGAGAGCCTGGGGTAGATGGGCATTGAGTGGTTCTCGTGTGTGAGTGCACTCTGTGTGTGTGTGCGTGTGTGTGTGTGTGTGTGTGTGTGTGTGTGTGTGTGTGCACTGCCACCCCTCTTCTTCCTTCCCTCCCTGTGCACCTCCTTGAGCCCTCCCTCCTCAAGAAAGGCAGCAGCAGCTCCCTGATGCAGGGCAAGAAAGAATCAGAGGGGAATCATTTGGCACTTACTGCAGCATTCACTGCCCAGACATCCCTTCCCTGTTTCCTCCAGGTCAGCAGAGAATCAGGATGTGCCACCGCCCTGCTCTTGGCAGAGAGCAGCTCGTGTACCGCTTTTAAGGGGTTTGCAAATCACCAGTGGTACACCTCAATTTGGGAACCCCTGGTATAGTATCATTATATTTCTATGATCACATGACCTCATATTTTTAAATAATAAATAAGCACAAAGGTTCAAAGGGAATTTTTGACCTTAACTTTCACATTTCCTGGCCTTTGAGTGCTTAGCTGTGCAACTGTAATATTGCAGTAAAATATTGAGAAGCTTTGATTTTCTGGAGTGTTGTCCAGAAATAGAATAAAGGGGAATTACAAATGTGGGTTATAGGGAAAATAAATTAATGCAAATGAAGACATAAAAAGGAGAAGATTTTTGCTTTTTGTTATGTGTGAATCCTGCTGAGGTATTGTGAAGGAGGCAGGATTCAGGAATAGTGGGTAGGTGATTTAAAAAATCCAGTTCATTAAAGTCAGATCTAGGTTTTCATGGAAAAATTAATAAAACCATCCATGCGCACTGGAATAATAAAATTACACTGAGCCTGCTCATGTTGGGAGTGTTTACCTGCACCTGCTGCCTTTGGGTGGAAAGGGGGTATGTTTTGTTCTGTTTTACAAAAGAAGAAATTAGTACATACAATCTGTACTCCTGAGAACCCAGCACACTCATCCCCTGCCCCAGCAAACCCAAAGAAACTCTTTAACCTAAAGAGTTTGCCAACATATTCTTTTAGAGGCAAGAAAAGGAGCATGGGGTGAAAAAAAATCTCCTTCTGTGAAATAAGTGGGAGATGCCTGGGGGTGTCTGAGGCCTCTGGGGAGGTGCTGCCTGTGCCCCCAACTCGAGCAGTTCTGCAGCAATGCCCTGGGCACTCTGAGCAGACTGGCTGAGTTCAGAGATCCATCCAGGTCCCCTGGGAAGGTGATCATGTACTCTTGCCTTGCCTGTTCCTTACCTGTTTCTAAGGATAGTTCCCTGTTGATAAAGCAGTTGGAATACTTAACTCTTTTTTTCCTGGCAGCTGTCAATTTGATTGTCAATTTGAATGGGGAAACATTTATGTGGCGGTTTTGATGTGCCATGTATAAAATATTCATTCTCAGTTGCTTCCCATTCAAGTTAATTTGCTTAATTGAATTGAACTTTTACATGAAATATTGTGCTTTTTATTTGCTAGGTTCTCTCCTATGGGTGTAGATCACATGAGTGGGCTTTCTGGTGTAAATGTTCCAGGAAACGCATCTTCTGGCTGGTGTATCTTCATCTACAACCTTGGTCAAGATGCTGATGAGGGAATCCTCTGGCAGATGTTTGGCCCCTTTGGTGCGGTTACCAATGTGAAAGTTATTCGAGATTTCAACACCAACAAGTGCAAAGGTTTTGGTTTTGTGACCATGACAAACTATGAAGAAGCTGCAATGGCCATAGCAAGTCTTAATGGCTACCGCCTGGGGGACAAAATCTTACAGGTTTCCTTCAAAACCAACAAGTCCCACAAATAACTTGCTCGTGCTTTTTGTATGGAATAGATAATGGAGTGACAGAAGTTGAAACATTTTTGTTAGTGTAAAACTCATTTTGCGCCAATTTTCACAAGTGTTTGTCTTAGTCTAAATGAGAAGTGAAAAGGTTTTATATTCTGGGATGCAACTGACATGTTCAAATGTTTGAAATCCCACAATGTTAGACCAATTTTAAGTTCCTTTAAGTTATTTCATTTAAAACATGTTAAAAATCCCCTGAAATTTAAGTAGATTGCATTAACTAGACCCTCTGGATGGTGGTAAAATTGAAGCATGCTTTCACTTATGAGACTAACATTTGTTTCATTGAATGTTGTCTGCAAAAACTGGAATTTTCTGAAAAATATCAGGCTGAATTAATTGATTTTCTTTGGTTTTATGTTGTTCTTCCTACCCATCCCCCTGTCCTTTTGTTCTCCCCCCAGTTTTAGTAGTATGGAAGAAAAGTTGAGAAATACTAATGTTTTAGTTGACAGTGAATTGTTTGATCAATTAATATTCATTACTCTGTGTCTAGTTGAGGATCAGGCTTTTTAAAGTCAAGGTCTTGTAAGTAGTAGCATGCCAGCCTAACTTTTAACACCATTGAGGAGGTAAGTTGCACACTGAGCTGTGGCCAAGCTGTCCAATTCACAGGTTTTAGAAACGTGACTTTTAAAGCCCACTTTGAGAGGAATGGACCAAAGAGTTTCAAAGAAACTCCGGGAAGATTTCAGAGTCAAAATGAAACTCCAAAAAAGCGAGTGTGAATATATGTTGCTACTTTATCTGACTGAATCTTTTCTGTCCAAATATTTAATGCATGGTGCACTACTTACTGGTACATTATAATGCAGCAAGATACTTACTTATTTTCCAAGATCATTGTAGTTGGAATTCCTTTGGCAGTTCTATTTTGTAAAGAAAAACCAGTTATAAACATTTGAGCATTGTATTTCTCGCATCCCTTCTAATGAGTTCTAGTTTTTCTATTTTAATAGGATTTTGTTTTGACAACTAGCTTTACTTATTGAACACTCAGCAGAAAAGTACTTACAACTTGCAAGTTAGATATTAACCAAAAAACCCCTTTGATTTGTAGATTTAAAGATTAATCCCCCAGGTTTTCTGCAGACTGCCTTGAAACTTTGAGTTGTTCTGTTTCTGTTAATTTTCTTTTGCTTTTTTGTGTTTTTTGTTTGTTTTTACTTTTGCATTTAAGAACATTAAATTTGATTTTGTTTTGCTCAAATTTTGTTTTGTTTTTTATTTTCTGTTCTTTTTTTTGCTAAGAATTGCACAAAGTGACCAGCTTACAGAGTGTTGTTTTAAGGAACTGTAGCTCCACTCTAAGAGAATTTTAACTTATTGCTTTGACAGATGAGTGGAAGAAAAAGAGTTTTGATACAAGCACCACAATAAATCGGTCACATAGAAATGACGTGTCACAGACTGATGTAATCCTCAGGTGTGCTTGAGCAGGAAGGCTGACCCTGCCTATACAGGTGTGTGAGCTGCTGTGCAGAACTAGAGACTTGGCTCTGGTGTTTATTAGATAGAGCAGGTGTGGAAATGAGGTCTGTGGCAGTTTAATGCAGTGTCTCCTTGTTTTGCTTGAATCTCTACCAGCCCCAGAGTTCATTTCCAAACTCCAGAAGCCAGTCCATGCTGCCTGCTCGTCTTGCTCCATCCCCAGCTGACCTTGCCTTGTGCTTGCCGCCGTTTGTCCTCTCCTTGTCATCTCCTTGCCATGGGATCTGCACAGCCCGAGGGCTCCCTCAGCTTCCACATGTGGCTGAGCTGTAGCCCAGCTCCAGGGATGACCTGTGGGAGCTGCTGGTGTTCCTGGACCTGCCCAGGACATGTCTAAATCCTACAAATAGGCCTTGGCCCAGCGAGAAGCCTCCTGCTGAGTCTGAGTTTGTGTGCATTGAATGCAGGGGGGATTTTTCCTGTTAAAACCTCCAACCTTGCCTCTCCTGCCAGTCTGTTTCCTCCCCATCTCTTGAGAAGCTCAGTGGTTGGTGAAACGGTGACTGTGACACGGCAGCTAGCCCACTTCCCAAAGCTGCTCTTGGCTGTCAGAGGTTTCCTTCACCCAATTCATCAAAATCCCTTTTTCACATCAATGATTATTTCTTTTCTGCATACAAGGGGAGCTTGAGAAGCATTCTGGGGGTTCTCCCAAGTTAAAGCAGTGTAGTGCAGAGGAGAAGTTCTCTTACTGCGTCCCATCATTGTTGAACCCTGCACTGTCCTGTTCAACAGGAGTGGGCTATAGTCATTCCCAGTTCCTGCCACTCTCTCTTGCTTTATTCAATTTAAGATAAATTTGCTGCTAAACTAGATGGAAGTTGCTGTTTATCACAATATTTAGCTGGAGGTTCAGACTTCCAGTGAGTGACTCCTAAACATGACTCTGTATCAGTACTGGTTCCAAGCACACTGGCCATGACATTGCTGCGCTGCCACTTCTGAAAAAAACAAACCTTCACTTGGATTCTTTCTGATATCTCTGTTCCTTGCTTTTTCCACTCTTTCCTTATTTTTCCATCTCTCATTCTTTGCTGAGGAAGAAGGAAATGCAGGATATGGTTTTGTACCACTACTACAACAATCTCTTTAGGAAAGATCTGATTCCAGCTTTCTTTGATAGTTGCTCTGATAATGATTTTCAGGCAATTGGTATGAACAAAGCACTACTGCTCAAGTCAGGAGAAGAGGAAAAACTCCTGTTAACATCCAGAGCTGTTACCAGAAGTAGTGTATGATCTGTGCTATTCTAACAGTCAATAAAACCTTGGCATAAATAGCTGAAGTCCAGAAAAAATTGTGTATATATTCTTGATGCTTTTGGTCCTAAATAGCAGCTCGTGCATCCTAGTAAAGGATGCACTAGTAAAGACCAAAAGGAAGCTTCTGGGGGTGGAAATTCTAACAAAATGTCTGCCAGGAGTTATCTGCCCAAAAGGTAGGAGCAACTGGTTTCCTCCTCACAACCTGCTTTGAAGCTCTCACTTGAACAGACCTGTTTCAAGAGAGGTTTTGGCCTCTTAATTCTCAAAGAGTGCTCTGCTTTTTCATCCATCAGTTTGATGGAATCTAGGTGTTTCTGTCAGGTGATGCTTCTGTCAGTCATTGCTTACAGGATCTTTGTAGAACCAAAGGGCTGGCTCAATGCAGAGGTCTCACATTGCTCGTGAGATGCAGTGGTCTCATTGAGGCAGAGAGTTCTGGAAAGTCTTTCTTGCTGGGTTAGGATGTGATGATCACATTTTGGAGACCTTGATTTGTTGGTCTGTACTGGATATGTGCTACAGGGACAGCTGAGGTGGGAGTGTTTTGGAGTCCTTTAGAGTAGGCTAAGAGTCCCTTGGGACAGCCCCTGGTGTAGCTTCTGAAGGACCAGGTGTAATTCCTGCTGAAAACAGTTGTCCCTACTGTCACAGGGTCTCGTATAGATGCCGAGGGGAGTTACTACAGATGTCCACATGAATGGAATTTGCCCTGTGCAGAATGCTGGCCACAAGCCTCATCACCTATAAACCTCCTGTTAACCATTAGCAGATAGGGAAATCCCACATAAATATGGGAGAGGAATCTCTGGTGTTGCTGTATGTGCTTGGTATGAGCTGGCAAAGGCACATGCAGATCCTTCAGGTGATGGGATGGCAACACAGAAATCCAGACATGAGAATAATCAGAGCAGCTCAGTGTGTTCAGTTCTCAGTGATTCCCTGTTAGATGGTGTTTGTGCACTGATGTGTTGGATTTATTATATTTTATTCTTCAAGCTGCGTTATAATAAAATTTGGTTTACTTGAGCTGCTCCAATCTCCTGTCAGAGACAGGCCAGTGCAGTTACTGTTGGCTCCTGAGCCCTCCTGTGCCAGTCCCTGCATCTGTTCTTGCTCTGGGACTGGGAAAGGTTTGAGGATCCAGCCCTTAGGGTGAGGGGAGAAGTCACTATTGCCACAGTGGTGTGTGTGGCCACACAGCTTTTCCTTCCCTTTGCTTGGATATGTTTTTTGTACATCTGTATCATGTGAGCATGAAAACCACTCAAAATCCAGAGACAAGTCACTGGAGCAGGATAAATTGTCACTGCAGTGAACACTGGTCAGTGTGTGGTCACTTGCCCTTGTTCAGATGACAAACACCAAAGGGTGTTTGCATGGAGAGGACACCTATTTTTGTAGGGGGATTGAACATGGTAGTAATGTTTATACAGAGGAGTTAAAAATCTTTAAAAAAATAAAAAATAAAAAAACCTTGGTATCATTTACAGAAAGAATAGGCAGCAGTCAAAACCAAAATGATGAACTAACTGTAAAGGTGATCCATTGTTTTTAGACTGAGTTTGGAAAATGAATAGTCCTTAAGGTCCTTCAACATTTGTTGCAATCCTGTGTTGCTTTAATGTTCTGAGTAAGGTCAATAAAGTAGAAATTTTTCAAATATTTCAGGAGACATTTTTTCAGTACATTTTAAATGACAATAACTCAAGTTCCTTTTTGAATACTTTATAGCTACATACGTGCTTTAAAAAAAACAAACTTGGAGAATGTCCCCACATTTACTTTTCTAACACAATATACTGGTCATATGATAAAATAAACTGTTTATTCAAAGTAGCTCCTCTGATAGCTGCCTGCAGAAGTTTAGAGTTTGTGGGAGGTTTTTAACACAGGGCTCTTGTGAGCTGCTGGTAGCCTGGTTCAATCACATAAGCACAGAGCAGTTTGTCTGGATGCTGCCTCTGTCAGAAGGTCACCGTATTTTTTATTTCCATAATGAAGAAATATGTCCTTTATAACTCTGTCAATGAAGCACATTACATTTCTCTGTTTAGGTATCTACAAATAGTTTTAGAGGGAAGGGACCAAATTCACCTTTAGCATAAGGAAACACCAACCCCTTGAGCTCCCTGAGTGGAGCTGCACTTGTGTTTTGGCTTTTTTTAATTTTGTTTTTATTTTCCAAAGCTGAATTAGTTACTTGAGTGACTTTTTTTGAGTCACCTTTAATCTCTGTTTGGAAGCAGGAGAGTCTTTTTGTGCCTTTGGCAAGTTCCTCTAATGTAGCTCTGCACTCCTCAAGGTTGGCTACTCAGCACAGTAGAATGGATAAATCCGGAGCTGAAGAGGCGATTGGTTGTTTTCTCTGATTATTGTATTTATTGTTACTGGGTTTCTCCTTAATAATATAAAAAATAAAAAGTGTGGAGTTCATAAAAAGAGTCTCAATTCCCTCCCCCTCACTTGGAAGAGGCAGTACCTCCATGACAGCCAGTGGATTGAACATCACCGTTAATTTCTAAGCGTCCACTCGTAGGTTGATCAGGTACGGCGTCATTTCTGTGGTTGCTGTTTGTGGTAGTCTCACGTAGTCAAACAAAACCAAACTCAAAGTGTTGCTTTCTCATCCTGCATGATTTAAAACCAAAGGCTTTATGGTCTCTAAAGCATAACACACTACCCCATGAGTGGGTTTGATGTTCAACCCTGGTGATTCCTTCTAGATCACATTCAATCAAACAGCAACAAAGATTTAGAAATATTTTTCTGTTGAGTGGAGTTTTCAGCACTGAAATTCTCTTTTGTTGCTAACGATGAGAAAACAGTAATGGTAGAACTGCCACCAGAAACCTTGGAAAATTGCTTCTGTGTTCACATTTTAGAATCTCAATATTCTTTTACTGTTGTTCCTTATTTCTAAACATTTTTGAGCAAGTTTTTAGTGGCTTTATGGCTGAACTTTTTCACTTGGTCATTGAGAAGAAAATTACTTGAGACATTTGAAACATAAGTTGGGATAAACCTTTCTTTGATGAGTAATCTGAATAATACTGTACTTCTAGTCTTTTTATTGATTTTCTTTCTTTTAACTTATGTAATCTTTTGTTTATAAATTAATCTGTTTGTGGGACAGAAGGTTTTATCAATTGCTTTCCATACTGTACAGTATATGGTTACACATTTTGTATATTTAGTGTGTTTTTAAGTTATTGATTTGTTTTATATCAAATAATTTATTTTTCAGGTACCATTTTCATTTAAACTTTGTTTTTACATGGGTTTACTTTAAATAAAGTATGACACTGCTTTCCAAATGTCTAAAATGAAGTTGAATCCCATTGTGTTATTTTGAGATGATTTATGTAAATTAATTTATTTTAGGAATAACTGCAAAAATGTACCAAGTTCATACTTTGTGCTTCAATTCAAGTGCTTGGAAATTCTCTGCAGTGATTTTTGAGCAGTTTGGAAAAATGGAATTTTCATATTGAAACAGTTCAAAGATTTGTTGGTGAAGCAGCAGCTTTGTAGAATCCTGTGGATGGAGTTATGAACGTTGTTTTCTATGTCAATTTTCAAAATTAAATGAAATAACTCATAGATATTTTACACTAGTGTTAAGACTTAAATGACATTATCTGTGTTAATAGTGTGAAGGAGTTTTATGCTTTTGCCACATGTTTTGTTGAGCACTTGTTTGGAACATACTTGGGTTGCTTTTACTTGAGCCCTGGTGAAGGTTGATAGCCTTCAAAATAGAATTAGACTTTTACTTAATTGTTCATATTTTGTCTTTTTTTCCCTGCAGGAATTGGATTATTGTTGTGCAGTTTGGGATTTGGTATGTTTTCAGAAGAATCTGAACTGTGTTCAGGAATAGGCCAATCAAGGTTCCTCCACTAAAGATTTTGTAACTTGTGGCCTTGTTAGAAAGATGGAATTAAAAGAAGGGGCTTAGTTTCCTTTTTATTTTTCAGGAAAAAAAACAAAAAATGTTGTCTTTATCTTACACGTTTCTTCCTGATTAAACCAAACCCAAAGCCCAGTTGCACTGTTACTCAAAAATGTGTAGTGAAACTTCTTCAGGGAGCTCCTGGGGAAACAGCTTCAAGTTGGCCCACTGGAGGTTGACTGGATGAAGATATTCTGCAAATTGTGCCAGAGTTGCCCAGCCCTGGCACAGGCTGCCCAGGGCAGTGGTGGAGTCATCATCCCTGGAAATGGAACATTTTGGAAATGTTCAAAACAACCTGTGGCTGTGGCATGGGCTAGTGGTGAACACGTGGTGCTGCTGGGTTGATGATTGGACTTGGTTACCTTAGAGGGCTTTTCCAACCTAACCACTGTGATTCCATGACAAGGGAGCATCAGTGCAGGTCGGGTTCCCTGGTTCCTCGGGTGAGGCTGGGGCAGGACAGACACCCCCAGGTAAAACCCTGGCAGAGGTTCTGTAAGGGATGCTTTTCAGAAATGCTTCTGAAACCATGTCCTTTTGGTTGAAGGAACACATACAACCCTGCTGGCTCTGCACAGACTGTGTTCCAGTCTTAGTCCTTTCTTCACCAATGGAAACTTTTAGTTTTGGTAAGCTGGAGTCTGTCCTGCTGTGTTTCAGCAGGTGCCTCCTGTCCTTTAGTCACAGAAATAATCTTTCTGAGAGCTGGGCTAATTGTACCTTTGAGACGTTGCCTCTGATTTTTTTCATAAAGGCTTGCTTTGAAAAGTGATGTAAAGTAAGAGATAGAAATAGTGTTTCATGTATGATGTCATGGAATGCTGCCTCAGCTCAGGATCTCTCCCAATTCGGGAGTATTTAGATTCGCAGTTACTTTTTCTGTGATGGGAATTTCTCAGTTCAGCACTGTTCACCATATGGAATTATTCATTGAGCTAAGCTGGTAAAGAGCAGAAGTGAGAATTTCTGTTCCTACCATTATATCAGTGCATTGTTGAATGTGTGGCATCTGGTGTATTCAGGAATGCTTCACCAGGATTGAGACCTTTCCTGGGTTTTCCTTTGCATGGAGATGGAACACCTTTTCTGTTCTTGCTCCCACCAGACTTCATCCCATGTGGTTCACTTTGTGCATGTTCATTTTGACTGCTATTGTATTTTCCATGTTTTTCTTCTATGAAAAATCATGAGGGAAAAAATTAATATATTTGGAATTAAATTCCAAAAAGCTTAAAAACAGACATGGCCATATGAAGTCCTAGCCCCTCAGAAATTACTCTTTTTTTAAAACCAAACAAAAAAACTTAGTGTAGACCCATTAATGCCCAGACAGGGACTCTGGCTCTTGCAGAATTCCTAACAAACTCTGTGGCTTTTCACTATTCCCCTTTCTTGCTCTGCTGTTTTGGTATCCTGCTTCCAAATTTCACCCCCTTCATTTCCAGAACAGTGAAAGAGGGCAGAGAGGGGAGAAAAAAGGTGTTAAACTGATGATGTCAGAGAAAGATGTCTGAATCCTTTTCTCTGTATTTCCTATCCTTACAAAACAGGGAGGAATATGACTGTAGGAAATACCCTGGGTCATGCTAACAGTGCTCTTGCTCTGGATTGTCCCAGCAGTGCAGTGAGCAGCTATTTAAGGAAAGCCTGGCTGCCATCCCCCCCTCCCTGTGTCCTTCCCCAGCTCAGCAGTAGCTCAGTGTCAGAGGGGCCCTGCCTGTTCCCCAGATACCTCCTCTTCTTTACAGTCCTGAATTTTGAGACTGCCTTTCTTTTCCCTAAACTGTCCTCTGCTTCCATCCTGTACTGACAGCAGGAAGGGGAAGTGGAACATTTGGGAGTGGTTTTACATGTGTGTGTTATCTGTGCAGCTGAATGAAGGTGAATAAATCATGATGTTTTGAGCTTTGCACTGTGACACACTTTCTTTTTTGTCTTTTTTTTAAAAAGTGATGAGCAAAATGGGACTCTGAATCTAGTTTGTCAGAACACGACTTGTACTAACATCTCATTAGCAAATAATATTTCATTGCAACAAAATTAATATGAACCGAATTTGGCACAGTTAAAATACGGATTTTCTTTATTTGAATTTTAAATGTGGTTCATAGTGTTCTAAAGGTTGACCTTTCTAGAATGGATTGACTTCTCCATGCAGGGCTGGAGCTCCATGCTTATAAAAGAGCATGTGCTCAAGCTAGAGCTTATGAAGAACTGAGTTTAATAAAAATAAGTTTGAAGCTTCCTATATTCTCAGAGTAGGGATCAGAGGAGCTGTTAAACCTACTTTAACAAACCTGTTAAACCTACTGTTTGAATGTGTTGGAACAGATTCTGCCCCAAGAGAAGGCTCATAGAGGAGAGCAGAGCAGGAGTGGTTTGGCTTGGGAGCAGAGTTGGGGCAGTGTAAGCAGTGCTGAGCTGCTTCCTGCCATGGGCTTCATGGAGGAGGAGGCACTGGCACTGGCACAACTCCAAGGCTGTCTTGCAGCCTATGAACAGCTGTGGTAAGTAGCTCGTGCTTCTCCGTCCTGGCACAGAGGGATTTGGTCTTATCTAACCAGACTTGCAGAATTTGCAATGAAACGCTTTTGTGACCATGCTTTACCTTTCTGTCCCACCTTGTTCCTTCTGCTTTGCATCTTTCAGGAGGTGCAGAGTTCATATATGTTCGTATGTGTGTGTACACACACATGTAATACCTGTGTGTAATAAAACATGTAGACTATTTATACATTGTTTTATGTAGACATACCTTTCAGTTGTGTGCTACTGTGTCTCTGCTGTATAGGTGCTATATATAGCACATGTGGAATGGCACACCTACACTATCCCATATCCTGCACTGTGCAGAGATAATTCATGCATAGATATATGTCCTTAAAAAAACAAGATTATATGAAGCTTTCTAAGGCATTGATCACAACTGTACAGCAATGTGAGGAGCGAGCTGGGGAGATTTAAGAAAATTAATGTTCATCTTGAAACGAATTTAATATCCACATTTTTCTAACTCTAGAAAACTGCCATGTCTGTATATTGTGTCTTAATACTTTTCAGTGGTGGTCCTGTACTGTACCATATCACTGTGGTTCAGGGAGCACCTCCCGTTCCCTTCTCCCTGTGAGATACAGTGGGAGTCAGAGACTCTGGAAATCAGTGATTTTGTTTCAAACTACCATTACTCTGTATTTTCCCCCTCTCTGTTTTTACCATATTCCATGGGTCTTAATGTTTTAATCTTTTCTTACTGCAGGAATGGAGGAAGGAAGACAATTCAGCTGCAAGAAGGACTGTGGTTCTAGAGAGATGGCAGTGACTGACTGCGCATGCCACGGCACGCGGCACCATAGCCTGGGGTGCATGGCCAGACCCTTCTGCCCCCATCACTGGATTCCTGGAGGGACATCAGGGCTGCTCATGCTTTTTTTAGATAAAACATAGCAATGCTTTGTTCCAGTGTGTTAAGAGCTGCTTTTCTGAACAGCACAAAGTTCAGATTTGAGGTTTGACTCACTGTGATGTCTGTGCCTTGTTCAGTTGTTTAAGTAGCTCATAAAGACTTACACCAGGTGTTTTATTCCAGGGCAGTGGTGCCTCCAACACTCTAATAGTTTCTGGAGAACATTGTGGCTGCCCTGGTTTGCATCTTACTTAAACACAGTGATGCTCAAAGGCAGAACAAGAGCTGTAAGATGGAGACTGGTTGAGAAGCTTTGTGTTTCCCTCCTGATCTCGATGCTCTGTGCTCCTCTGGGAGCCTCATGTCCTGTTGGACTGCTGGGGGCCTTGAAGAATGAGTGTTTGCTATGAAATACTTGCCCTGAATTTGGTCTTTCCATGTTTATATGACAAATCCTGATTTTACAGAAGAACATCTCTAATGTCCACTCCGTGGAATCAGATGTCCAGCTTCTTTGTCGTTATCCATTCTGGGTTTGGGTGAGGGAATAATGAGAGCTGGTTGTATCCAAGAAGGAATAAAACAAAAAATAGACAGACTTGTTGAACTGGTGAGATTAAGGCAGCCTGGTGTAATTTGTGAAACATGTGACAGGAAGCATCCCTATGAGAGTGTTGGGGTCAGTGCAAGGTAGGGAATTGGTTGATAGGAACTGTGTCAGCCCTTTGCTCAGTGAGGACAGTGAGCAGCATCTAGTCCTAACAAAAGGTTTGCTTAGTTTACTGCACAAATGAAAGGAGGGAAAGAGGTGTGGTGTCCTAATGTGGACAAGGAGGAAATGATTTTGCTCAGAATTACCCTGGCACCATTCTGACTGCTGCGATCCCTGGCCAAGTGGCCGCTCTCTGTCTCGGGGCTGCTCCTGCCCTCGGAGTCCTTCCCGGCCTCGGGGCCTCTTGGGCTTCCCGGTGAGAGGCTCGGCAGCCCTCTCACCACCCCTCTGGGAACAGGAAAATCTCAGCCGGGCCAGGGAGAGCAAATCAGCCCAGGCAGAGCAGGCCAGCCCAGACCCCGCTGGGCCCGGGCCCGCCGCCTCCTCCCAAGGCTGGGAGTGAAGGGAGCCACCCTCCACTTTTTTTTTTCCTGTTTTAAGAATGTGTCTTTACAAAAAACACAGCAACCTCATTGGTTCTACCAAACAATTCTAACCCATGACAGTGCCGCCAATGTGTTTCCATAGACAGGACACTTTTCCCTGCAAAGTGCTAAAGCAGGGAATGAAGGCTGTGCCAGCTTCTTCCAAGGGGTTCTGAACTGAGGAGGCTCCATCTCACCAAGGCATGGTCTAAAAAACAACTCTAAAGCCATATGCTTCAAATTCAGAATAACAGAATTTAAAGATACAGAGCTAAATGAAAATGTTCAAATACATTTTGTCACAGAATAATTAATTTAGTGGGTTACTTTGAGAACAGTAAGTAAATAGATTTTTAAAATTCAGTAACTTCCATTTACATGGATTTGTAAAGCATTTGGTATGGTGTTGATACCACTAAATAAACTGATAGTTACAAATACAGGAAATGTAAGGTGGGAGTTGCTTTAAAGAAGGAAGACAGCATGGAAGGGTTAGCAGGAGGTTTTCAGACAGTGGGATATTATATTACTAATTTCCCAGATCTTTGGGATGCATTTTCAGCATTTACCTATGTTGAAGTATCATGTATGTGCTATGGCATCCTCTGCCGGAAATTGTGGAGAGATGCTGTAACTCTGACTTCCCTGTTCTCACTCTTCTGTATGAGGAGAGGTTTTGGAGAGGCAGAAGGAGTGCAAATGCTCTTGGCCCAGAGCATGGGTCAGGCATGATGCAGAGGAGTACACAGACATGTTCAGGAGCCAGATGTGCAGAGCTACGACAGGGCTAACGGGGATGTGGGACATAGCTGTGAGAGGGAGATTTGAGTGCAAATTGTTCAGGGCCTATGGGAGTAGGAGAGTCCATGTAGGCTCAGTCATGTGCTTTGTAGTATCTTGTGACACATGTTTGAAGCTCTCCAGAAAAGCTTCTTGCTGGGGTAGTCCATTTACATCTATGTGTGCCACCAGTCTGTATCCTTTGGCTTGGAGATGCACAATGTGAGACTGGGGAAATCCTTCCAGGACAGGATTTGACAATCTACTGTCAATATTGTCATTTGTAGGTTTATGAAAATGCAGTGGAAAGCTGTTGATGAGAAGTTCAAAATCAATGCATCTGTTGTTCAGGGGTTGGTCACACAGGTGACACAGGAGGCTCAGAATGGGCAGATAGTGAATTCTTTCCTCCAAAAAAGCTGGAGTAGAGAAGCTTTTTGTATGTCCCATTCCTAGGTGCAGCATGTGGCACTGCTGTTGAGCTCTTTTTGCTTATGAGGAAACAGATGGAAATGTCCAAACCTTGTGATATGTGTTTGTGCTGAACTGAACCATCCTGCCTTGCTTATATTCTGACAAGGAGCCAGCTGAGCAATTTGATGGTCTTCCTCATGGGGGTGGGATATGAGGGAAGTGAGTATGTCATATAGGGTAATGATGCAGTGATGAGAATGAATTGTGCACACCAGAAACCAGCTGTTGACAATTTCAACCAGCTGAACACATTTCTCAGGTAAAAGTCAGTGCTGGCACAGCAGCGATGATGGACGTGGCAGTTTGCTGTCCAGAGCTAGCCAAGGAGTTTTGGGGGTTGTCACTGAATCAATATCCTTCTCAGAGCTATCTTTGCAGTCCTGGCTTAGAGCTGTGTGTTCCTGATGGTTGCAGGTGAAATCCAACTGGAGGGTTGTTTGATGAGGAGGGCAGAGCTTACCTGCTGTGTGTGTGCTGCCAGGAGCATCAGGGTGTTCAGCTGGAGTAGCCCCGTGAGCTGCACACACAGGAGGGGTTTCAGAGAATGAGCCCTCTGCCCTGGGCTCGCTGCCACAGCTGTGGGTACAGGAACCCAGCCCTGGGTTCTTCCTTACAAAACAGGGTGTTGTTAGGAGGCCATGTGCTTTGGGCACCAGGATGTGGTGGTCCTTGACCCCAGTCTGACTCAAAGTAGGTGGAATTGTGTGGCCATTGGTGCTGGCAGCAGTGGATGTTCCTGGTGGATGCTTTTTCTTTTCGACTGTGTTTGAGTGCTTTGAGGGTACGATGGACAACAGAAGAGGAGTCCTGATTGTTCATATCTGCCCATTTGCAGGATTCTTGTGTCTCTGGTTTTATATCTGCCAATTTTGGGGGAGTTAATGGCCCAGTAGAACTTCTGGGGGACGTGTGGTGTTCACCCAGAGCAGTGGGACTCACCAGGTTCTCTTCTCTGCTGCTTGGCTATGTCACTGCTGAGACTTACCTCGGCTCCTGCTCACTGAGCTGCTGCCTTTGCTGGATCATGAGGGGAAAGGCAGGTTTTATGATTGTGGGTTCAAAAGGTGAAATAATTTAGGTTCATAGGTGAACCCAGAGCCTGGGCAGCTCCCTGTATGTTTGGTTTGCATCTGGTTGGAAAGGTGGAGAGGGTAAATTAGAACAGAGTTCTGATTTGGTAACTAATTGTGGGTAATTGCTGCTTGGGAAGGATACATATGAATGTTTTATTTCCTACTTAAGGCTTCATGTCTAGGAAATGCAGATTGGTGCTCTGGTTAGAGGGAAGCATGGTCGGGAAGAGCACCTCATAACTCTGAATAGCAACTGGGTGGATGTTGCATCCTGTGAGGAAGAATCACTTGATACATAAGCAGTAAAAAACAGCAATTAAAGATCAAGATTGGCATTTTGTTAGCATTAGGAGGAAAATTGTGAGGAAGTTAGCCTGGCTTGAGCTGTGACACCACCAGCAGATGTCTGCCAGGCTGTAAGTGCAAAGAGCATATGTTTTGTCTTTAGTGATTGAAGCCTGTCAAAGTGAGTAACTGCTTGGGGTAGAGAAAGCAAGACAGAGAAATGGAGTGAGATGTCTAGAGACAACAATGTTCTGAAGTTGGGGTCGTGATGCTGCTCTTCTCAATGTTTTAGCACCAGAACCTGGTTTAAAATCCTGCTTTGCAGGTGGTTGAAGACTCCAGGAATATTGAAAGGGAAAGAAGCAGGAGAATGGCCAAATACCTATTTTGTTGTGTTTCAAGGAAGAAGTAGAGTAGAAGATCTCTGAGGTGAAATGGCCGGTAAGTGGAGCAGCAAGTTTTGGGTTGGGTGTAATGTTTCAGCCTTACTGTTCTTTCCTGTCTGTGTTGAGCTGTGGTATGCCTAAGTCCATGGCCCAGAGTGAAAACTAAAATCTGGCCTTTGAGAGTTTGAAGGCTCAGAATTCTAAAAATAAGTCTCGTGGCTCAGACATGTAATTCAGGATGGGATTCATCTTACTCACTCAAACTATTAGTCTTAGCACCTAGTCCAAACCCATCAGCAAGAGCCTTGTGAAGACATCTCCTAAAGCATGAGATTACTGCTCTGAAAGGTGCCTGGCTCTCACTGTTGGCTGCAGGGCACTTCATATGTGTAGTTCAAATGAAACACAAAGCTTCTAGAAAAAAAGTGCCAGGACCTCTGCACCTGCAAAAGTCTGACTGCTCCTGACATGGATTTTGGAGCATCTTACACAGGGATGCTACAGCTTCCTCCCCACACTGAATCCTGGGAAGTTTACATCTGGAGAATGTCCAACACAGTGAGGTGGAACATGCTGCAGAATTACCCAGACTGGTGGAAGCCCAAGGTAATGAGTCCATGGGGCACCTCTGCACTCTGTGCTGTGCATGGCTGGGTGGGGGCTGATGGGATCTGGGGGGGGGTCTGAACACCAGCCCCGAGGGCCCAGCAAAGGTGCAGGTGCTAATTTTAGGGAGCTTGCAGGAGACCCAGAGAGGAGGTTGAGACAAGGGCCCAGAGTGCCAGGACAAGAGGGAATAGCTTCCCACTGACAGAGGACAGGGATAAATGGGACATTAAGAAGAAATTCTTGGCTGTGAGGTGGGAAAGCCCTGACACAGATTGCCTGGAGAAGCTGTGGGCAGCCCATGGATCCCTGGAAGTGTTCCAGGCCAGGTTGGACAGGGCTTGGAGCAGCCTGGGATGGTGGTGGCCCTCTCTGTGGCAAGGGGGGGATGGGATTCTCTGAATGTGAACACTAAATGACAATTTATGACCTAGATCTGAACTGTTGACTGTTGAACAGTTTGCACATTGTCCCGTGAGCACGGGCACCGATGTGCGGGACCTGCCCTGACCTTGGCTGTGGTGTGTGTAACCCCTGAGTGATGCACTGAGCTGCACCTGCCTGCAGGAAGGACTGAAATAATTCGTTCAGCTTTTCTAGAAAGTTTTATTATCACATCAGACAAGATTAGGAATTCTTCAAGGAAACAAATGCTTACAATGAATTGGAAAAGGGGCAGCAGAAAACACATCCCCAGAGAGGCATTCACTCCTTAGAGGAGCATTTAGTGGAGGTTACATGCTGTGATTGTCAAAAAAAAACTTATTTGAGCCATATCTATCATTTAGGGCTGCTTTGGAAATGTGGCTTTACTGGGAAACCTGGGGTTTTAATAGATTTAAATAATTGCCTTCAAAACATTTTGTGGAAAGGAATTTTCAAAATTATTCTAGAAAACTTCCAGGCTAATTTTGAAGTGGATGGTATTTTAAATTAAAAGAGCTTTGGACTGATTTTCACATCTGTTGTTTGGATTGTGTTTTGTCACATGGTACAGCATTGAGTTATTTTGTTAGTTTTTTCAGTTTTAGAAAACACAAACTGAGACACATTGTGATCCAAAGGAGGGATGGCAGCAGTGCTCTGCTGACAGTGTCCTTCCAACTCCATTTATACATCCTAAAAAGGTGTGAAAATAATACAAAAGTGAAAGTCCCTGATCAAAACTCATAATTTTGTAAATTCAGATTTGTGAAAATAACCTGTGCTCTGGAAGACACCCTGATGCACAGAAAAGAACCAGTCTGTAGGACTGAGGCAACTTACCCATGAGTTTGTAGGAACAAGCCAATGTCTTCTGAGTAAAGTATATACTCGAGTCATTCAGTTCAATGAAAATTCATTTAAGCTTAGTGTTTATGGTCAGTCACAACCTCTAATTCCCAAATACCATTGTGGAAATGTCATTCCCCAGTCAAGGCTCATGTGGCCAACAGGTGGGTTTTCTGCCATCTCTGGGAGGTGCCCCAAAGCCAAGGGCTGCCTCAACTTTTCCTTTTGCTTAATACCCACAGAACCCATAAATACCTTTCACAAGGATTTTAGTTCACCAATGTAGCTTTCCTTGAATTTTTTTTTGTCAGTAAAGTAAAACTTGTATAACATCCAAATTCCTTCACCCAGTTGCTCTCCCAACTTGATTACGATGTTATTCACAGCAACCATAACCCAAGGATCACCTATATTACCATAGCAACTGAGATTTTTGTTTGTAAGGAAAACAAGGATTTCCAAGAAAGAGATACAGGTTGGAGCTTGTGTGTTTTCTGTACATCAGATTTCTGTGCTGTAGTGTGTGTGCCTTGCACTGCCTGT
The DNA here is from genome assembly GCA_013397245.1 of Thryothorus ludovicianus. Classification (NCBI taxonomy): domain Eukaryota; kingdom Metazoa; phylum Chordata; class Aves; order Passeriformes; family Certhiidae; genus Thryothorus; species Thryothorus ludovicianus. The sequence continues at coordinate 314,460 of VZTB01016722.1, read as the reverse complement.
ACTTCTGGAAATAACACAGGTTTTCAGTGCTAGAACAGAGAGAGGCACCTCTTTTTCCTATGGGTGCCTGCGAAAATAGTTTAAAATACTTCTGAAGGTGCAGTGTATCAGTCAGTAGAATTTAATTATGGAACCACAGAATATCCTGAGCCCGAAGGGACCCACAGGGATCATCAGTCCAGCCCCTGCACAGACACCCCAACAATCCCCTGGGCATCCCTGGCAGCCAAAGGTGTCCAAAGGCTCCTGGAGCTCTGGCAGCCTTAGGGCCAGGACCATTCCCTGGGTAGCCTGGGCAGTGGCCCAGCACTCTTTTTTTTTTTACCTTTTATGAGGATGAATAGATGGGTTTCAGTTTGCCAAGCAAGACACCTCAGTTTTCCTAGCGTGAGACATGTGGGACTTCACCTCCCTTCCATCCTGGTTTCCTGAATACAGTTGGTACAGAATAAAACTACTCCAGGTGATACCCAGTGACTTTGTCCAGAGTCTGCTACTTTCTCATCTTCTAGAAATCTCTTGTTCCTCACCCTTGATGAGTTTGTGTTGCTCTCTACAAAAGCCCTGCTGACAATCTGGGGTTCCGTGGGTGCCACAGGCTCTCAGGGCTGGCACAGGGAGGCTGGTGTTCCCCCCTGAGCAGCAGATAAACACTGATGTCAGAGTTTCCCCAGCAGAAGGTTACTGAACACACAGGTGGGGTTGGGATGGTGCCATCCCAAGGGCATGGTCGGGGACCGTGGGCCCCTCACCAAGCTGGCCATCCCATAAATCCGCCTCATTTACTTTTCCACAATTTCCACCCTGTTAAAGGTGTTCAGGTGCCTCTCCTGTGCCTGTGTGCAGTGTTAAAGATGGGTTGTCCTTGTTGTCTTTGAGTTTTCCCCATCAGTAACGATGCCTTCCCTCTGTACCAGACCACAGAGAGATTTTCAGAAGCACTTGAATTATTTTTTCCCTTGTTTTATCCTGTTGGAAGGTCACAGTTATGATAGCCCAGTGTTGAGGCTGCTGGACTCAAAGGTCTCCCTTGCTGTATTTGTCACAAGGACAAAGCTATGTGGACTCCAGCATGACATTTAACCTTAGTAGCACCAAAATACTTCCTGCTGATTTCCAAAATCAAAATGTCTCTGCTAACGTGAATCTCACCAGATAGTAAAAGATGTTACCAACACTTTCAAGGCCAGATTGAACAGGGCTTGGAGCAACCTGGTCTAGTGGAAGCTGTCCCTGCCCATGGGAGATGAGCTTTAAGTTCCTTTCCAGTCCAACCATTCTGGGATTGATAAAACACAGGACTTGCAGCTCCTGGGGCAAGCTGTACAGGGTGGGATTGGCTTCACCAGCTCTAAGTTTATTACTGAGATATAATAGTCATTTTTTTCAGTTACAATTTTTTCTTTGTTGCAGTGAGCTCAAGGGGGTGCTGTTTAAGTTGTCTTAGTGTGACTTGTATTTTCCAGGGCAGGGGGTAAGATGGTCTGGTCTGCAGCAGCCAGAGCCTCATGATGGGCGTTGACTGCCCAGAGGCTCATCCTGCAGCCCCAGCACTCACTCAAGGACCTTCACCATGGATGTTCCATCCTGCCTTTTGTTGCAAAGTTAATTGTGTGCTGTAATATCCAGAGCTTGTTTATGAGAGGAGAATAGATGTGAAGGTCGGGCTTGTCCCTGCTGCCTGTGCTGGTCAGCCTGGACTCACCTGGAGCACCCCGTGAGGGATGTGGGTGCTCCCATGCACCAGTGACTGACCAGAAAGGTCTCATAAATCTTGTCTGGTTTAATTACTGCATTGGAGACATCTGTCCAGCTGTGTCTGTGGGGTGTGGGTAACTTGCAGGTGGACAAGATTCTCAGATCCTTGTCCAGAGCTGGGACTGCCTGGAGCCATGCCAGAGTTCAACAGCATCTCCCAGGGGGGGTTGTGTGGCTGAGCTCACTCCTGGTATAGAGGAACAACCACAAAACCCTTCAGAGCCAGTGGTGCTAAATCAGTGTGTGATGTATTAAGGTGATCATAAATGATAAGGGATGTCTGGGGGAAGCTGCAGAGATTGATTTGAAATGTGGTTCTGTTGGGTTTGTGAATGATGTGACTGCTCCTTCAAGAGCAATTGGGCTGTAATGTTTAAGAAGGTATTAATGAACCTTACCAAGGAGAAAGGGTGTAAAAGGCCAAAATTAGCAGCAGTGTCGCAAGCTTAAATTGCCCAGGATTTTAATTATGTGAAAGCTTTTGTAAGTTAATAGAAGATAATTTCTGTGCAAAATCTGGTTTATAATATTTAATAGTTTCTCCTTTTCATTTGGCAAAACTGGAATGCATATTTATTCTAAATTAGAAATTTTTTACAACCTCTGACTTCAGCTTGAAAGAATTCTTCACAGAAAATGTTTTCTTTATGTGAAATTGGAGAACAGTTCAGTGATGTGAGTGGGGGTCTGAGCTGTGTTACAAGTCCCAATTCTGTGGCAGGAAAGATCAAGAAGGAGAAAAGGGATGAGATGACATTTTGAGAGACAAATTAATTCAGTGACATGAATTGTTGGTGTGGAAGGCTTTTGTGTAGAAGGCTGCCCTGGGAAGCCTGGATTTTAAGGCTATAATTGGAATTTGAGCTTGGGGACAGATCCTTAGCTGGGAGAATCAACACACTTGCAATTGGGCCTGGTTAATTAGTTCTCTGTAATAAAACAGCTGTAAAAACAGGTGTACAGACCTTCCTTCCTTCCTTCCTTCCTTCCTTCCTTCCTTTCCTTCCTTTCCTTCCTTTCCTTCCTTCCTTCCTTCCTTGCTTTCCTTCCTTTCCTTCCTTTCCTTCCTTTCCTTCCTTCCTTCCTTTCCTTCCTTCCTTTCCTTCCTTTCCTTCCTTTCCTTCCTCCCCTCCCTCCCCACTGTCCCTGAGAGAGTGGAATAGCTCAGCCATCCTGTCTGTAACCTGACAGCTAGGAAATCCAGTTATGTCCAACTTGGATTTTGAGCTCTAGACAAAAATTCGCTTAATCTTAGTTTTTAGATGAGAACCCAGTAGTAAAATAAAAAGCAATGATTAAAAAAATAATCTCTATAATAAAGGAAACAAAAGCTTCTGGAACACAGCCTGGCCTCCAGGGAAGAGAGGCTGGCCAGAGGGCTCAGTGTTATGTTCCATCCTTACTGCATTCTCACCAAATCCAGTCTGCTAACACCTGCTCACCTCCCTAGCTTTCAAAACTAGGTGAGCTTAGAAAAAATGGGAGTTACAAATCCTTCGAAGCTAGCTGTTTAAGACAGGGCAGAAAGCTCCCAGCTGTGTCCTCAGGCTCCCTGCCCCAGTGGCAGAGCCATGCTCTTTGGGTGCCACGTGGGAGTCCCATGGTCTTCAAAGGATAAGAGAGGATTTTCCCACTTTTTGTGCCAAGTAAGGCCTTTATCTTGCAGAGCATCCATGTGTGACACTCACAATGCCAGTGGTTAGCACCAAGATGACATTTCTGGGAGCAGGAATGCTGTTATCTACACCTGGCAGATGTTATAGTGAACTCCTGTCTGATCCAACAGGGTTTCTTCAATCATTTCAATCCCATTGTCTTTGGGATGCAGGTGTGAGGTCTCTGCAGAAGGAAACTTGCGTGTGTTACTCACTGGTTCTTTCTGCAAAAAGAAAAGAGCACATTTTTAACTTCTGGAGTGAGCAGATGCCTTGTGCCTGTGCTGCCATGTCTGTGACCCTCTGCCCTCCCACCATGCTGTACGTACTGGGGGGGGCTTTGGGGCAAAGTCCTTCTCACAGACATGTGCTATGATGCCAGCAGCCAGGGCGTCACCAAGGACGTTGGTCATCGTTCGTAGTCGGTCCCTGCAGAGAGACAGCACCAGGGTGCAGGGGGTGCCACAGCCAGCGTGCCCAGGGTGTTGATGGCTTTGGAACATGGCAGCCCCCATCCTTAATGTCCCTCCCACTGGTGTTGCCAAGTGCTGTGTTGGTTTTGCAGATACAGAGAGAAAATGATCCCTGTGTGAGCCCCGTGCTGGGGCAGCATCTGTCTCACCCTGCCTGTGTGAGCAGGGCAGGGACCTACCAGTGCCACCTCCCAAACTGGGACAGGCACTGTTGTGCCAAGTGGAGGGAGAGCTGCCTCAGTAAGTCATAAAAGTCCTTGAGATGCCTCTCGAGGAGAAATCCTGTACATCCAGCCACTGCTCCTCTCTTGTCTACCCAGATGCCTCTCACATTAGTAAAAGGTGCCAGCAGTACAGGGTTTCCTGTGATGCTGAAAGGTAGAACTGGTGGTGTGTTAACCTTTCTTTGTGGGGGAAAGAGAAAAGGGTGAGGGAAAGAGAAAAGCAGCCATGATACTTGGCACTGTCCCCTCTGCTCTCTGGGGGCCTGGGAAGTACAAATCAGTCGGTTCTGTAACTCAGCATTTGCTCTGTGGTTTCTCACCTAATGACTTGCTTTGTTTTTGTCTTAGTATTTTAGAATGGCACATTTCACAAGCTGTGTGTTTATTTGGCTGTGACAAGTGTAGTCCAGCATCAGTTTCTGTTTCAAGAGCAATTTGGTTTCGTCCATCAAGATGAAGATACATCACCATGAACTGACACAGGGCACACCCATAGCAATGGCCTGGAGAGCACTTACAGAGCCCAGTCGACGGCAATGATGAGGGTGATGTCCTCGGTGGGCAGCCCCACGGAGGTGAGCACAATGACCATGGTGACAAGCCCGGACTGTGGGATCCCAGCGGCCCCGATGCTGGCTGCCGAGGCCGTGATGCTGCAAAGAGAAGGTGCCCGTGCAATTCAAACTGGTGTGTCTGCGTGGCAAAGTAAGTTATTGCTCTGTGGAAGGACTGGATTGGATCTGACTTCACCTTCTTGCTCCCAGGTGCTGTCACAAATTCCACTGCACACAGTGGGGACTGGCAGTGAGAGCCCTGGCTCTGTGCTCCCCTCCACCTTCAGAGTAGGGACTTCCTCCTTAAAATTGCTAAATATTTGCAAATGTACTTAATTATTATTTAGTTACATGCTTTATTTCCCTGCTTATAAAATGAGAATGTCCCATTCCTGAAGGGGGAGTAAATGACACCTGCACAAATCCTTCTGTGCTCAGCCCTGCAGTCCTGACTTACTCTAGCCACATGTCTGTGTAGCTAGGCTCTTCCCTTCAGGCAGAGTCCTTGACTTGCAGCAGATTCTGGAGTGCGGAGCCAGCCCAGCTCTCCCTGGCACACAGCACAGGGGCTGGGACATGGTGCACCCTCCCTGCTCCTCAACTTCCCAGCAGAGGTCACTGTGCATTAACAAGATCTCTGCAAACGGGAAAAATGTAAGAGGTTGTCCTAATGTCTATAAACAGGAATAGAGAGAAAAAATCTGGCTGCTGCAGAGAAACTTTTACCTTATGGTTATAATTTGTCCCAGATCCAGTTCATACTCATTGACCTGGGCAATGAAGATGGCAGCAACAGCCTCGTAGAGCGCAGTGCCGTCCATGTTGATGGTGGCCCCAACAGGGAGCACGAACCGTGCCACGCGTCTGTCGATGCCATTGTTCTCCAGGAGACACTTGAGGGTGATGGGCAGGGTGGCTGAGCTGCAGGACAAGAAATGAGCAGTAATTGCTGTTTGTGTTGAGCTTTGTGAGTTGAAGTCAGTGAGATGGGACTGAAATACCAGCCCTCCTTAGGGTGGATGCTGCAATGTTGCACAAATTGCTGTAGCAATGAAAGTCTCTTCAGCTCTCACCACCTGGGAAATAGACATCATCAGAAAAGTGAGCTGCAGGCTGAGAGAGAAAATGTCAGAATATCATCTCAGTGGCTGAAGGCACCTGTGTGCCATGGCTGCAGCTCTGTCGAACCCTGGTGCCCACATCAATCCTGCAGCACCTCCTGGAGTGTGAGACTGTGTGTGCTGGCACTGGCTGCGTTGGGGTCCAGCCAGCCCCCTGTCGTCCCCACCTGTCTCCTCCATGAGGGACGCCTACCTCAGCTTCTGCACCCCTGACCTCTCTCTCTTGTTTCTGTCTAGCATGAAGATGACAACTGTCCCACAGGAACTGAGATGAGGAATGAAGGAAGAAGAACAGATTGAAGAAAACCACAGAAGAGAAATCAATGGGATTGCAACAGACTCTAGGAGGCGAGGACTGCATTTGGGAAAGGCTCTGGATGCAGAGCAGTGGCCCCAGCCCTGGGCACAGACCATGGATGGGTCTGGGACAAGGAGCAGGGTGTTCTCTCTGTGGCAGATTTCCCTCCCTTAGCTGGCTGCAGAGCAGAGGGAGGAGAAGCCTGATGGACACAGAGCTGGACATGAGGTTCAGGAGGAGACCAGATCATTAAGAGTTGCAGAAGCAATGGTTGCTTTGGTGGGCACTTGGGGAAGGGATGCACAGTCCAGGTGGTTTTATTCAGATTATGTGGAGAAGCAACAGAGAGGCCAGAAAAACCCTTTCCCTGGTCAGATGTGCTCCAGGAAAATGTTTGAATTTGTGTGTCTTCTGGAAAGGATGGTAGTTTATAGTGTGAAGTTTTTTTCATTGTTATAAGGAATGCATATAAGTGAAAATAGAATAGATAAATATAATCTAAAATGATTAAAATCTTTTCCAAGTAGGCAAGATTTTTCTGTGGATGAACTTGGGATACACTGTAGTTGACTTTAGATTGTCTGTAAAGTGCTCAGAAGAGCTTTTGATGTTTTCAATTAAACTCCAGGATCATAACCCCATGCAGTTTATAAAGCACCTACAACAGTCCTAGTTTGAATTCACTGAAAGGAAACTGCAGCAGTTGAATGAAGCGTGAACACACACACACACAAACACAAATACTGCTGGTTTGCTCTGGGAAAACCCTGGGAGAGGATGAGTGAAAGAGCACCACAGGCTGCCCAGGTCTGCTGACCAGGGCAGAGCCAAGTCTCTGCTTCCTGCTAAAACCAGGAGCATTCTCATTTCAAATAGTGCCAGAGTATAGTTTTCCTTTGAGTTAACCTGCCTCCCAGAGCTCAGCTGGCCAGCCATGTCCCATTGCTAAACCAGATCCCTGCTCTGCAGTATCCACAGGTTCAGGCCACGTGTTCCTACCTGGAGGATGTGGCTAAGGCGATCAGCAAGGCTTGCAGTATCCCCTGAATAAAAGCAAAGGGGTTTTTCTTGGTGATGAGCACAAAAAGCAGAGGTAAGATGATGATTCCATGGAGGGCAAGCCCTGACACTACTGTAATGACATACAGTCCCAGCTTCTGTCCAATAACTGATGGATCTTCCATCTCCAAGATCTTTCCAGCTATGAGAAATACAATGCCAAAGGGGAAGTACCTGCAAAGAATAAGCATAAAAAGTTATGAGGATGCAACAATCACTGTAGCACTGCAGGATAGACATGGCAGTATTTGGTAATGTGCAGTACAGTCATACATACAGTCACCCACTGCTCACAACAGACACTTGCAGATGTTGACCAGCATTGACATTAGATAGCAGGAAAGAAAATAATCAATGAATCAATCAAAATCAGATTTACCAAACAGCCATTGAGACAATTTTCATAACTGCTTCGTTCAGACATTGGCACACGTTAACCAGCGGGGCTCCTCGCTCGCCCATTTTTCCCAGGAGGAGTCCTGCAAACAAGAATAGCAGGTTACATTACCTGGGAGCACCATGGGAGCAGCACCTGACAGGCCAAGTGACTTGAGGGTCTGGTGGCCACAGAATGAGGGTCACCAGGCAAAACCTGATTTAGTGCTGGTTGCCATGTGCTCTTACGAGTCACAGCCATTCTCTGCTCCAGGCAAACACAAGCATCTGGCCTTGTCTCACAAAGCCCCACCAGACCCAAATCCAGGATTTAGACTCTTCATTTCACAGAAAACAGATAAACTTCACTGCTGCTCAGTGCAGGAAGCGTCATTGCCTGGGGTGGATAAACTGTGGATTAGCTGGATTAGCTGGATATCTGGATTGCTATTTAGTAATACAAGAATAATGAACTCTAGAAATAAAAATGGAACTTTTTAAGGATAAGGGGTGGTAGGGCTCTCTGTAGCTGAGGATGTGATACTGTGCTACATCCCTGCCCTGCTGTGGAGTGAAAAGGGCCTTGGCTGCCACAGTGACTGAGCAGTGCTCAGGCCCCAGGTCCCATGCCTGGCTCCCTCGTAGGCTGGGCTGTTCTGTGCTGGTGGCTCACAGGTTGTGCCAATGGTGGTGACAACACATGTGGCTGTACAGTGATAGGTCAGCAAGGATCTGAGTGAGTTGCTTAGATACAGGCATTAAGCCTTCTCCCCTAAGTCTGTTTTTTTTTTCCTTTCATGATGTTGCATTAACCTAATCCAGGCTAATTTTCTATTGAAGGAATACTAGAGCAGAAATACATGTTATGGTTTGAATGTTTAGAAGGGTTATGGTCCTGTCCTGCCTGCCAGTGCTACTACACTCCATTGCTTTCACTGGCTGGAGGCTTTCCAGGAACCCATTAAGCAAAGGGAAAAGAAACCTTCGAGCATTTGCTCATCTTGTTTCCAGCTTGATGCAAGTTCTTCTTGCTGTGTTGGCTAAAATTAATTTTGAAGCACTGTGCAGGTATCTGTTTTATCTTGGAAAAGAAAAATATAGACAGGATCTTGTCCTGCTTATCCCTCTTCAATCTTCAGGGTTGAGGTCTCCAAGAGGCCCTTGGTTGGCAGTTGGATCTCTTGCCTCGTTCAAAAGAGAGATGAGGTTGGGGTCAGGTGTGCCAGAACTTTCAGAATGAGACAAGGCTTGACATGTTTAATTCTCAGTTCTGTGGATATTGGTCCAGTATTTGGTGTCCACAACAGCTGCTTTGGAAGAAAGTAATTTCTCTTCAGGTCCTGCAGAGCTGATTTGGGAGACATTGCCCAAGTAAACAGATAGATTCCTGCAAGGATCTTGAAAGCTCTGCCCTCTCATGGGTTTCAAAAGCAGCAGAGAGGCCCTCGGTGACAGTGAGTGACAGTGAAGAACAGTTAGAGCTGGAGTAGCTGTGTGGGGTCACCCCTCAGTGAAGTCACTCTGGGCACCCAGTGGGTGCTGCATGGACACCTTGGTCTCAGCCCCACAACCCACCTAGTTTTGGTGTTGAACACAAATACACTTTGCTGAGAGCTCAACCAGCTTCCACCTGCACCCCCCTCCTCCCCCTCTTGCTGCACGGAGGAGGTGATCCCAATTCCCAAGGCATGGGGCTGTGGTGCCCTGCCTGTCCAGCTCCTATTTTCTGCCAGCCAAACCCAATTCAGCCTCTCTTCATAAGGAAAGCATTCTGTGGGTGTATGAATACCCTTTATCGAGCTGCCCATGCCTGGTGCAGGTGATGCTCTGCCAGTCTGTGGCTTTGTGGAGCTCTAATCCTGGGCAAAACATGGGAAGTGCAGGTGGTGGCTGGGGCTGGCTCAGGTGATCTCCCACTGCCTCCTAACTCAGGCTGATCCCACTCCTACGCTGGAGGGGTTATGAAGTGTCATCTTAGAAGAGAAAAGCAGCTTCTCCTTGCAGGTTTGGCAGAGCTGGAGGGGGGCATGTGTCCTGTGGGCAGCAGCTCAGCTCCTGGGTGTCCAAGGTGTAGGGTGTTGGTTGCTGGGACAGGAGATTGCCAAAGACCTCTGGCTGTGGGGGTCTGTCAGTGGGTCTGGCTCTGCCCAGTCTCGCTGTGGCCAGCTCCTCTGAGGTCTCACATTTAGAACTGGCTGCTCTCCGTGGCTCTGGCTGCAGTCCAGTGCACTCCAGTGCTGTGCTGGCTGTGCTGCCTCCACACCTCAAATCCTCTAATTGGCTTTTTGGTTCCTTATACACAAAGTTCAAGCTCCTTGCCCTCACCTCTTAATCTACCCATAATCCTGCCACCATGCTCATCTCATTGCCTCTTACTCTTTTTCCTTCCTGATCCCTCACTCCTCCCTTTCTCCCTCAGCCTTGTACCCGTGTCCTCTTACACTTTGAGCCAGCTTCAAGTTCTTCGTTCAATGACTTTCTCCCCTTTAAACCTCCACTCTTGCACGTATCTCTCCACAGCCTCTGCTCCTTTTTCCTTCCAAAATTGCTGCCAGGCACCTTTTCCACTCAGGACTGCAAGCTGTTCAATGCAGGATGCTGCCCTACCTCCTTCAGAAAGTGCTGTTGGGAATCTTCATATATTTGTAACAGCAATGTGTCCGGCCCTGCTGTCACATCCTGCCTGCTCAGGGACTGAAGACTCAGCATGAAGGGTCTGGGTCATTGTGGTGAGCTGTGTCGCAGGCAGCCTCTGCAAAATTACACCTCACTTCAGACCTCATTAAAAGGACTCCCCAGCTTATGTAGCAGTTTGAAAACCCTCAGGACCTGCATGTGGGCTGTGAAGGAAATACAGGGTAAAAACAGCCTTCCCTGTGCCTACAGCTTTAGTGAGCTCCACCACGGGTGGTGCTGACAGGGGCCTTGGTACAAGCTCTATGCTGGGCCCAGTTCCCAGAGACCGGGGCAATTAAAGCTAAAACAATCTCATCCCATATCTTTTCCTGTGTAAAGTGTGGTGACCACAGCAGTGACCACCCTGGGCTGCCCCTGGGCCCGTGGAAGAGCAGGTACCTATGGTTGCTGAGAATATGACAATCCCCAGGACATTCATCTCATTGCTGGTCCCAGCCAGGGTCCTGTAGGTCATCTCGGGTGATGGTGTCAGCTCAAGGAACACAGGCCGATGGATTTCAGGGTTTTTGTCATCAGGTGCAAAGTAAATAAAATTGACAGGTTTTCCTGGGATCTTTGGAAAACCAGGAGACTTCACCACTGGGACAAGAACAGTTCGATACTGGAACAGAAGTAAAGGAGGGAGGTCAGTGTGCTGCTGCTTGAGCTCCATCCTGCTCTCAACACAGGAGCCAAGCCAGCCCTAGGCTGGATGCTCCTGGAGGTTAAAGGTTTGGTTTCCAGGCAGTTAAAGGCTGGTGGAAACAAGGAGTGAGAGTCAGGCAAGGGGAGCTGTGGCTGTTGGCTGCAGACTGTCTTCAGCCAAGGCTGCAGAGCAGACTCGTGGTGTTGGTGACCCTGCAGGGTGCCCCTGCTCCCTCCATCCCTCCTGGGAGCTTTACCGATGCTTTCCCAATGCCATGAGTTTGCTTGTTTTCCCCGTCCCTCCACCCTACCTGGCCACTCCGTCTGTCCCTTTTCACCACTCTGCCTTCCCTCAAGCATCACTTCTTTGTATCCCTTTCCCTGCCTGCTGCCTGCCCACCCCACTGCCACCCCTCCCCAGGGATTAAAAAGTTGCTGCACAGGAGCAGGATCTGAGGGAAGGGATGTGTGCTGCTTCTGTACAGGAGCCTCACAGGCAGAGGGCAGAGCCTGTGTCCCCTCAGCACCCTCCTGCCTTCGGGTGCCCATGCTGGGTGAGTGTGAGGGGATGCAGAGGAAGGGGAAGTTCAGGGAAGGGAAGGGAAGTTTAGGGAAGTTTAGGGAAGGGAAGTTTAGGGAAGGGAAGGGAAGTTCAGGGAAGGGAAGGGAAGTTTAGGGAAGGGAAGGGAAGTTTAGGGAAGGGAAG
>VZTB01016722.1:287239-302815 GCA_013397245.1 Thryothorus ludovicianus | reverse complement strand
GGGAAGGGAATGGGAAGGGAAGGCAAGGGAAGGGAAGGGAAGGGAAGGGAAGGGCTCTTGTCCAGACTGTGAATGGGCAAAGAGGCAGCCCCATGTGGAGCTGAGGACCGTCATGGCTGCACATAGAGGAGTCAGGTGAACTCACCTGCTGGAAAGAAGCTTCAACCAGGTTAGAAGGAAACATGTTTCTGTAAGAGACCAATGACACAGGGTAAAAGTGTGTTGTGAGAGCATAGGGAGCATCCTGGGAAGCATTCGAGTGGGCACAATGTCCAGAAGAGGACATGAAAGCCAAAACCAGGTTATGACAGCTGTGCAAGCTGAGAGCAAAGGCTGGAAGGTGAATGCAGATCAGGACTGAGAACCCTGCGTAAACGGGATTGGTGGAAAGCCTGCACCTGGAATGGATATCTGTCATCTGCAGCTCCCTGCTCAGAGCCTGGTCTAGTCAATCCAGTACCCTCAGAAATGGAGACTGTCCCCCAGCATCTGGGTATGTGCTGCAACCCCCCTCCCCCAGGTAATCCCATCCACTGCTTTAACTCAGCCCTGGGCCAGCTCTGGGCTTGGCATGTCCCAGCTGGGGTTGCAGAGGCGAATCCAAGCCTTGCAGGGGACACGACTCTGTCTGATTTTTGCTGCAGTGCATCTCTTTGCTGACAGCTTTGGGAGAGCAATGGCAGTGACAGAGTGGCCAGAGGGGCATTGCTTGGCTTGGAGGAACCAGCACCTGGTCAGTGGTCCTCCTGTTTCCCTTGAGATCTCAGGGTCTTCTGGGAACTCAGAACCTTCTGGAAAGATTTTGTTGTCACAACCTTGGCTCCTGCTGAATTCCTGTAACACACCTGATTAAATCCAGTAACGCGTCGGCAGAGCTGAGCACCATTTTCCCCACAGTGTAGTTGTCCTTCTGGGCAGCTGCACCAGGATGGATGCTGACCACAAGGATGATCCCCACGGTCACTGCCATGAAGGTTGTCCAAAGGTAGTAGGTGATGGTGATCACACCCATCTTCCCACAGGCCTTGGAGTCCATGGTGGCCAGTCCAGACATGAGGCTGCAGCACAGAACAGAGTGGTCACTGTCTGCTCCCCAAGATGAACCTGATGGGCAAAGTCTCCAAGGTGGGAGGGGTTTCTGTAGGTTTTTAAACCAAAGCGTCAGGGGGATCACTGAGCTCTTGCACAGTCCTGTGCCAGCACCCACAGGATCTCACACCCAGGATGAGCTTGTGACACCCCAAGCTGAGCTGTGAAGGGCAGGAGACACTTCCAAGCCCCTTATCAAGGTCTGGCTGTGTTTTCTATTTTCTACAAGAGTTAAGAATTTTATATTCTTAGTGCATTTTTATGTTGAATAACTGATGCTTCTCCTTTTTCTAAGATACAGTTTTCTTATATCTCCATCGCCTTGTGCCCCTGCTGTGTGTCACTGTGAGGAGCAAAGGAAGGTACCAGCAAGGTTCATAAAATCCTGGTGGGGAGGGACCCCATGCCCCCAGGAGAGACATGCGGGTTCAGATTTCATGCAGATATACGCTTTCCTAAGAAGTAACCCATAAGCTACTTCTCAGCAAAACTGGGCTAAAAATAGAGAGGGCATTACAGGCTGCTCCAGCAGGGACAACACTGCTGGTGGTGGGGACAAGTTGGGTGTAGGGCAAGTTGGGTTTGCTGAGGCCACTCACTTGGTAGGAAATGCTGACATTCTCAAGGTCAGAGAGGCCCCACAGACAGACATTGACAAATATGAGGATTGGGAAATCCCAACTGTATGATGTTTAACAAGGGCAAGATTTGGATCCTTCCCTTGGGATAGGACAACCCTGGATGCAGGGACAGACTGGGAATGCAGAGCAGCACCAAAGGAAGGGCCCTGGGGGTCCTGGTTGGTGGCAAGTTGGATCTGAGTCACTGCGTTGTCCTGGCAGCCCAAAGGGCCACCGTGTCCTGGGGGGCACCAGGCCCAGGGAGGGATTTTCCCACTCTGCTCTGCACTGGGGCAGCCTCACCTCCAGTGCTGGGGGCACTTTGGGCACCACAAGATCAGAAGGATCCAAAGCTGTTGGAGAGTGTCCAAAGGAGGGACAGGAGCTGGGGAAGGCTCTGAGGAGCAGCTGAGGGCACTTGGCTCGTTCAGCTGGAGCACAGGAGGCTGAGGGGAGGCTCCTCGGGGGCTGCAGCTCCTCCCGAGGGGAGGCAGAGGGGCAGGGGCTGAGCTCTGCTCTGGGACAGGAGCCCAGGAAGGGCTGGAGCTGTGTCAGGGCTTGGGATGGAGCTCAGGGAAAGGTTCTTCCCCCTGAAGGTGCTGGGCCCTGCCCAGGCTGCCCAGGGAATGGTCCCAGCCCCGAGGCTGCCAGAGCTCCAGGAGCCTTTGGACACCTTTGGCTGCCAGGGATGCCCAGGGTGGGATTGTTGGGGGGTCTGTGCAGGGACAGGGGCAGGATTGGATGATTCCTGAACTTGAGATATTCCAGGATTCTATGAAATGTGAGTGTTTGAGGACTGCAGTATGTCCCACATGCATACAGACCCTCACTATTCCCCTGCAGAGCCCAGCCATAGCCCTGCTCCTGAGACAGGACATGAGAGAAAGGCTGCAAGGGTCAATGCCAACCTTGGGGACATACAGGGTGGCTGAGGTGGTGTTCAGCCCACGGATCCCATTCAGCAGCCACACATCCAGGAGGAGAAGGGCCTTGGAAACCCAAGAAAGTCCACAAAAGGAACACTGACATAGGTGGTGCTTTCCAGCTTGGGGCTTGGGAATCTCCAGAGCTCCATCCCCAGAGCACACCCAGGCCCCTCTGGGATGGTGTGTAGAGGGAAGACACCACTTCACCATCATTCAATAATTATAGAAAAATCCCTGGTTTATTCCAACATGAAAGAAATCTCCCAGGAGGCCTCTGCAGACCCCACAGCCACAGACAGGAGAGTGATCAGAGGAGACCACTCAGCAACTGAGCTGTGGGGAGAGCTGAGAGCAAAGGCAATGCCTCAGGCACCCCAGGGAGGAATGTGAGGTACAGACCTCTCTACAAGGGCTGGTACTGAACAGGTCAGTGTGGCCAGGATAGAGACCACACTGCTCTCAAAAATGAACCAGAGGCAAAATGGGACAACAAACAAACTCTGACAAACAGTAGAGAAATGACACATCCTCGAGGGAACTAGGACTTGATCATTTGTGTGTCTCTAATAAGCACATGCCAACATACTGTTAATCCATACAAGGTTTTCAAGACCTTGCATAGACCCCAGTGGGACTGCTGGCTCTGTTCCTTATTTCTAGGTATGTATGGGCCAATAAAGTGAGGATTTGCAAACACAGCACTGGGGAATGCTTATCTTTTTTACCTGAACTTTCTCAAATCCCTCTAAGGAAATTTGCTTTGAGGTTAAACAGCCCATCACAACTGCCCACAAACAGCCCTGGCATCACTAGCTGCCCAAAAGGAGGGAAATATCCCAGCCAGTGCAGGTGCCTGACCTGGGTGCAAGTGCCTACCAAATCCAGGTGAGGATTTGTCCGAGATTATTATTGGGAAATCAAGGGGTTTGATGGACACCAAGCCAGGGGATGCTTGACTCAGCTGCTTGGAGCCAGGCTTATTCTCAACCCATGCAGTTTTGGCATTGTCTCCTCAATGGTTGGGGGGGGGTCACAGAGTGCTCTTTTCAACGTGATGGAAAGATGGTGCTTTAGAGCAGAAGATGATGTCATACCTGGAGGTGATCAAGGGCAGGATCAGCATTTTCAGCATCCTCATGAGGAGCTCACCAGGAAAGGAAAAATACTGCTTCTCCTGTACATAGAGCAGAGGGTGTGTCAGATACACGATTATGGGTTAAGGGCTCAAACTTGATCAATCTGCCTTTTTCCCAACTAGACCCAGCTCTGAGCTTGGTTCTAAATTCGCAGCCACTCCTTGAGGTACTCCATGATGCCATTTCTCTACTGTCCCTTACTGGGAGTTGGCTCAGGGATGGGGAATACTGGCCACATGGCAAACCTGGCTGTAAACAAGGGAGGGGCATGTGGGGTTGATCCCCTCCCAAAAACATCCTTGGTTCTGTAGCCTTCTAGGGAATGGTCCACATGGCCCCACCACTGGCTCTTCCCAAAAGTGATTGCACTCATTATCAGCGAGCAGAAGCTTGGCTGCATCTGCAATGAGGCAAAAGTGCCCCAAAGCTGTTAGCAGCAACAAAAGGTGGGAATTTCTTGTGGCTGCAGGTGCAAAAGATGAGCTCAGGGAGAGCTCAGGTGTCTGGCTCATTCATGGGACAATCTTGCTGCCATGCCATCTCTCCACCCTTACACCCTTCACATGGACATGGGGAAGGGCTGCAGAGACATCCCCCAAAGTCTGGGTCCCACAGCTATGACCAAAGGGAGAATGAGGGGTCTGTGGAACCAGCAGGCCTGGCCAGCATCCCTCCTTCCTTCCATAATACCTATCTTTCCCTCCCATCCATCCATCCATCCATCCATCCATCCATCCATCCATCCATCCATCCATCCATCCATCCATCCATCCATCCCTCTTCCCTCACTCTATCCCTGATCCCCCTATTTCACTGTGGCACTGTAGAGGTGTCAGGGAGTTGGCCCCAAGACAAGAAGGTACTTTTGGTTACTCCAAAGTAGCCACCATCCCATGCTGGGGCTTTGAGGGGTGCCAAGGGATCTGTTCAATTGCCCCCCTGTGCTGTCCTTGCATTGTAGCCTGGACAAGGCTGATGTCCCCAGGGAGCTCAGGCAGAGTGGAGCTGTGATGGGCCCAGCTGGGTGCAGGGGGTAATGCCAGATCTGAACAGAATCTCTGCCAGTGGGTCTCAGCTTTGTGACACTTTCCCATTGCAAGGAGAAAAGCAGGGACCAGCCACCTCTCCAGCTCTCCTTCAGATTTTGTGACAAAAGTCTCTAGTGGGGACAGTCTCTAAAGGCTGTCGGGCCCACAGCAGAACTGTGGCAATAGGGCAGGATGGAGCTGGAGCAGAAGATGGATAAACTTGATGCCTGGCAGGACAAGGGGCTGGAGCCCCAAGACTGCCAGCCTCATGCTCAGCATGGGTGGCTGCTGGGCTCTCACGGGTGTGTGCACTGGGATGCAGGGAGATTACACCCAGCTTCAATTAAGTAACGAGATCATCCCTGCTGCACTGATGCTGAAGGGCCTAATTGAAATGACAAGACTTTGCTAAATCCTAGTAGAAAACACAGGGATGTTCAAGTGTCAGCCAAGCTCTCCCGGAGCAGCATTCCCCTCCTGGGCTCAGCAGCCTGGATCCTCAGCCGAGGATCAGGGCAGAGCCATGGCCCAGCTGCCCGAAGTCAGAGGATCTCAGCTCGGTGCCATTTCACAGCATGATGCTCCTGGAAAATGCTGAGCCAATGTGCCTTTCTCATGCATTTTCTCCAATGCATTTGTCTCTAAGGCTCCTCAAAGAAAGGTGATTCCTCGAAGCTCACCAGGCTGCCCACTAGCCCTCTGTTTGCTGAGTCCCCTCTGCAGCATGGAAATGTGCTTTGTTTGCACACAGCTGGAGAGAGTTATGGGAGGACCTTACCCCTTGGACCCCATTCCTCAAACTTCATCTCCTGGACTCCATCCCTCAGATCCCAACACTGCTGGTGGTGTCAGGAAGAGCCTATTTACTGAGCATCTAGCCCCTGAGTAAACATTCTCCCCTTTCTCATCCTCACCCCACCTCAAGGCTCCTGCAGCCCCATGGGGTCCAACTCAGAGCTCCTCACTCTCATTGGAGGGAAGCAGGATTTGTCCTATAGCTTGGGCATTTGTTGGCACCTTCTTGGTAATAAAAAAAAAAAAAGAAAATAAATAGAAAAAAAGAAAAGCCATGGGCAGAAACCTGGAAACCTGCCTTGGAGTGGTTTTCTTGGGTAGGAGCCTTTGCTTTTGGGGCTGTGCCCATCTGGGACCCTTACTGGCACCAAGGCTTGCCTCCTGCTCCTCTGCATCCCTCTCACTCCCATCACCATCCTAGCCAGGCTTACCAGGTCGGTCAGCTCCACTGCCCGCAGCAGGAACCCCAGGAGGCATCCAGTGACAACCGACAGCATCGAGAGAGTCAAGAGGCCATTTTTGTACCAGAAAGCCTGTACCCACTTCCAGAGACGCAGGAGGGCCGTGGACAGCGAGTGCAGCACATCTCTTCTGACCCACTCCCACATGATCGTGGTCAGCCGCCCAGACGATGGCCCTGGGAGCTCCCAGCCCCACTCATGGCCACGGGCCCCGCGGCGCCGATGGACCCCTGCTCCGGGCCAGGAGCTGAGTGTGCTGATGGCTAATCCCCACAACCAAAAGCTTCAGGGATATTTGGAGCCTTTCCCATAATGGAAAGTGACGTGTTCAACTGGAGGGTTAATCTGGGTTTGGCATCCTGCCGGTGAGGTGCTGAACCCTCCAGTTTAACCCTCCAGCTGCTGGGATGGGGGCCAGTCTGCAGACTGAAAGCAGGGACTCAGCCCCAGAACTTCTCTTTGTTCCTGATCCAAAACGATTTGGGTCCTGCCACCAGATCTGGGTCCTGCACTGTATTTGTGCTCCCCATTGGCTGTCAGTGCACCCTGATCCTGCCCCCCATCTCTGAGGGCTTCATGAGGGCAGGGTCTGCAAAGGGAAACCTTCCCAGTGAATGAGAGAATTCCCCTAGCGTCTGCAGACACCAGCCCAAGGCACCAATAGATTATGCTGAATGTTTCCACACTAATATATACCCCAACAGATCCGACCTCCTGCCAGCTCTCCAGGCAAGCTGCCCCAAAACCATGAGATGCTGCTGGAGCACCTGGTCCACACACACTTTATGATATTTTAGAGTATTTCTCTGTCCAGTTTGCCTCTGGTTCAGGCCAAGAGTGTCACTGGGGCCAGAGTCTGGTGCAGAATGAAAGGGCAGATGGGTTCCAGGCTGAAAATGCTCTGGGAATGGGAAAAAATTAAAACTTTCAGGGGCCTGATTTTACCCCTCTTTCCCCACCCAAAGAAAATGACCACAAAACCCTCTTGAACCATTGCTATATTTTACACAGACAAAACAGAGCTACAGTGACAGTGTGACTTGAGGATCTTGGGCCCCCTGCTCCATGGAACAGGATTTGTGCAGCCCCATATGCTGGCAGGGACACGGTGGGTTTGCAGTCTGTCTCAGAAGAAGCAGAGCTCCTTCACAAAAGGAGCCTGGTGTCTGATGGTGTTCATGTTTCAGCCCTTGGGGAGGCCTCTGTGGTGCTGTCTTGTGCCTTTGGCCCTAGCGTGGTTGGCTCAGCCTGCCAGAATTAGATAGAATGTGTGCTTGTGAACAGAACTGAAACACAGTTGTCTCCATTCAGCTCCACCTGCAGAGCCAGCTGTCAGCCACAGATGGAGTTTGAATGTCAGGAGAGAGCAACTGCTTGGGAAAGGGAAGTCCGTGTTGTCTAGAGGATCAGGGACACCTCAAAGGACATTGAAGGGGCCCTGGGGCTGGCAGCAAGTGGAGGGAGCAAGCTGATAACAGGGTGCAGAGAAGTCCAAATAATTGGGAACAGAGAAACACAAAGAGTTTTAGGGAACTGTGAGTAAGTAAAGGATACCTCAGGGAGAGAAAGAGGAATTGCACAGAGAAAAGGGAGAGAGGGAAGGCAGCAACACAAAAAAGGGTCAGGAGGAGGGGAATCCTGGTGCTGATGTGGTGGTCACTGTGGCCAGTGAAGGGGTATGGCAGCAGTTCTGTGCACTTACCGTAAATCTCAATGTCATCATAGATGTCAGTGTCCCTGCAAGGAAAAAGATGGGACGCTGTGGGCAGTGTGGTCTCCCATGTCCCACCACCTCCCAACCCTGAGGCAAGGGCCTCCTGTTGTGTGTCTGTCTCATCTCCTCCTGATCTGTCTGTGGACTCTGGTGTCCATCCCTGTTTCCCCCTCCCAGCGCTGTGCTCTTCCTGCATGGCTGGGACCATCTGGAGTGGGGTTAAGATGATTCTGTCCCTCTCAGGAAGGTGGCCTTGTCCCAGGCTGCCAGGAGCTGCAGACCTGGCCATGCACAGGGGCTGCCCCCTCATCCTGTGCCAGCAGCAGCCTCTGAGCAGTATCTGGGCAGGTCCCACACAAGGGACTACAGTCTGGGGAGTGCTTCCAGTGCCCCAGTGACAGAATCTGTTCTGACACCAGAAATGGCAGATTCTACCCCAGGGGCACCAGCTGGTGCTAGGCTTATGGTCATAGCCTGAGCTGAGTAGTTTTGAGCTGTCAGCCAGGACTAGTTTGGTACTGGCCACTCATGGAGCAGTTGCAGCTCATGGAGTGGAGAAGAAGGGGCTTGAAAAGGTACTCACAGAGGCAGCATCACAGCCCGGGGCACGTAGCCATCTGCAATAGAGTGAAAAAAATGTGTCAAGTTGTGCTGGGAACCAGGGCATGAGCAGGAATCACCCCAGCACCTGCCCCTGCCTAGGGTTTAGCAACACCTCGTGTTCCCAGAAAGAGCTGGAACAAGGAGGAATCCAGCTCTGGGCAGCAAAGCTGGACCCTTTGGAGGAACCTGCTCTGAGCAGTGTCAGGAAGGAGCCTGCCAGGCTGAATGGCAGCTGGCAGGGAAGAGCCTGATCTCTTCTTCTCTGCCTGAGGGATCTGCAGCCCATTCCACCTGGAGATTTTGAGGACTGCAAAAGCTTTTAGCAGAGGGAAAGAACAAGTCCAGCTCACAGCAGAAATGCTGTTGCCGAATGGAAGGAAGAGCAGGACATTGGTGCAGAGAAAAGTGGGAACCTTCTCAAGGTAGCAGGGTACTTGTCAGATATGTCTAAGAGGTAGAGGAGATATGTCACGAGGTCAGTCAGGGGGTGTTTGCATGAAAAGGCTTCTTCCCAAAACTGTACTGTGCCCCCTGCTGTGGGGGAACCCCATCCTGCTCCACACTTACACCTCCTCTGGCTGTTCCGGCAGAGGATTTGCTCCTGGTTTGTAAACTGAATGACATCAAGGATTTCTCCCGGTCTCAGTGGCAGGTTCTTCGCTCTGCCTCTTTTCTCTGTTGCTGCAGGGTCGACCATCATCTGAGTCAGGACACTGATGCTGCCTTCGAACTGAAAGACAAACAGCAGAGCCTATGGGGAGCTGAGTCAGGTAGCTCTGACCACTCTCCCCCCTTGAAATAAAACAGATTCCTCTCTGGCCAAATAGTCTGTGGAACTGGTGTGATCTGGGAGAATAGGGCAGGTGTGACCTGGGGGAACAAGGCAAGGTGTGATCCAGGTATCACTGGTCCCTGTGGAGCACAGCTCCTTTCTGCCATTGCACTGCACCCTTCCCAGGAGGGCAGAAGGAGGTCAGAGGAAAAAGTGATCACTTGCTGCTGCTTACCTTGAATTTCTTCTGAAACTCTCTGTCCATCTTCTCTTCCTTCTTGCATGCCTTGAGTGTCATGGTCTTCATCTTCTGGGAGACCTGGGATTCTCTGCAGTCACTGAAAGCCATGGGAAGGTTCAGATGAGCCCTTGCTCTGTTCCCTCCCATCCCCTTCTCTCTGCTGTTCCCCATCGAATTTCCGTGCACCACCTCTGGGGCTGTGGGGGCTCTCAGGGCCAGGTGTACAGCCTGCAGCTTGTGCTCCTCACCACAGACCTTCCTATTGCAAGCCCAGCAGAGAACATTAAAGCAGCAGCTTTGTCAGAGCAGCAAGGAGCCCTGGCCATTTTGGGACCCTTAGAAAGAGTAAGAAAATCCCATTACCTCTGTGTAGCTGCCAGCAAGGTAACCCTGTTAGAGGCACAGCCAGCATCTCCACCTGTAAAATCAAACCCCAGGAGAGGTGCTGCCATGAGGTGTAAACACCTGCCTAGGCAGGATACAAAGAGCAGTAAGAACTTTCTCTTCCTGAGACCAAATCCTGAGTTTGCCCCCAAGTGTAGGGGGATCAGGCTTTCCTGTGTGGATTTACAAGAGGAACCCACTGCCCTCCTGTGTGGGGAAGCAGCAGGCTTAGCACAGACCCTGCCACTGCCCATGGCTCACTGGGGCCTTGCAGCTCTCGGAGCTACAGGTCTCACCCCAAACAGCATCCAAGCCCCTCCTGTACTCACCTCCTCTGGGGCAGGGATATACTGGCAACTGGGACACAGAAGGCAGGAGAAGGCCTGGGCTTCTCCTGGCCAGCCCAACAGGCTCAACATCATCGTATATCTCATCTTCATCCCTGAGGTGAGGCAGAGCACAGTCAGGAAATGCTGCTGCAAGGATGGCGTGTGGGGCTGAGGGCAAAATGGGGGCTGCCAGGAGGAGGGTGGAGAACAAGCAGGAGGGCTGGGCATGGACTAGCCCTGGCTCTGGGGCAGAGCTAGACAGCAGTTTCATGCCATGTGCCAGCAGCTCCTCACACAGCTGGATGTGGATGAGCAGCAGGGTGCAATGGCCACAGTAAAGTAACACAGCCCCAGGCAATGGCCTTGCTTCACACTGTGGGAGCTGCTTGCACACCCTGGGCTCCAGCAGCAGGCAGGAAAATCCAAACATCCTCTTGCTGTCACATGTCATGCCTTTCCCAGTGTCTTTGCACAGCCTGGAAGCCACCTGGAATAGCAATGCTGCCTCAGTCCTTACCCTGTACCACTCAGAGCATCCTGCAGTGGGAACCGTGCGGGCATGGATGCAGCACAGCCTGGTTGCAGGTGACCTGTGACAAACAGCAGAACAGGAGGGAGCAGAGAGGGATTATTTCATATTTTCTCCTCAGCTCTATCAGCCACTCTGAGGTCAGAGCCACTCTGGGCTGGATTTAGTGCAGGGGGAGATGGGGAGAGAAAACTGACTACACATCTTGATAGAGCAAGAAGTTTTTTACCCCATAGCCCATCTAGGGATTTTCTTCCAACACACTGGTGCACAGCTCATCAGGTTCCTCACTGGGACCTTAAAAATGTATTTTCCCATTTGTATCTCTCTAATGTTGCATTCTTCCTGGACAAATAATGGAAGGAGAGGGGAGGAGGCCAAAACAAGTATCATGAATGTGGAAAACCCCTAAATTTCAGATATGTACCAGAGTCAGGGCAGGTCCTAAGATATTGCCCTGTGCTCAGGAGTATCATCAGCCAGAACATACTGCTGTCCCCTTTATGATTACCAGCACGACCACATTCCTGCTAATATGCCATTATTTGTATCACAAGCCTTGTCTCCAGCCTGGTCAACCAGACCAGCCAAAAATGGGCACAAAGACCTGAGTACAACATCAAATCTCTGCTGGTTTATGGCACCAAGTAATACAAATCAGATACTTGGTCCTAAAAATCATAAGATTGACATAAAAATTAACAAAAATTATCAAATGAAGGCAGGGTGCAATCCTAGATGTTGCAGCTTGCCTCAGGACCAGGAGACAAATAAAAACATGTAGCCAGTCATCTGAGAATCTCCCACATTCAGCGTGGCCAGCCCTCATAACACTTTTTAGTTATAACATAGACCAGCTTGATTTTTCTCATAAGTTCTCATAAGGCAAGAAAGGGAAGTCTACTGTCATGGTTAGAGAAATTGAGTAAGAAATGGTATTTGAAACAGCTTTCCTCACCTGAGTGTGGATTAGCAGAACAGCAACTGTGAGAAACCACCACAGCAGCCTAGACTTGGAAGGCCACTGTGGACCATGGCAGGGCAATGTCTGACTGGCACTTTCCTTACTGCTCATGCCCATTACCCCCAGGCCTGCCCCTGGCCACCTCTGGGAAGAGTCTGGCCCCATTTTCTCCCCATTAGGTAGCTGTAGGCAATGAGATCTCCCCTTCCTCCCTCTCCTCCCAGCTGAACAAGCCTGGGTTTCAGCCTTTCTTTCTCCATGTGCTTGAGTCCCCTGACCATCTTGGGCTCACTCCAGTTTGGCAATATCTTTTGTGTTACTTACTCCAACCTTGCTTCTTACAAACCCTTCAGAGACAGAAACTTGTGCCCAGCCAGGGACAGGGCACTTCATTCTTTACCTGCCCTCCTTCTCTCTCAGTCTCATCCTCATGCTATTGCCTATGAAAGCCCCTTTGGTCATACAAGCCCCCATCTCTCCATCAGCCCTCCCAGTATTTCAATCTCCCAAGAGCTGCAGGCTCTAACTGGTGAGATTTTCCTTCCTCAATGAGCAGCATCCTTCCCTGAGGGACTTTCATGTGCCTGGCCATACCCAGCTGAGCACTCCTTGGTGGCTCTGCAGCAGGATGGATAGATGTCCCAGGATGTGCAGCTGCTCTGAACTTTGTCAAATCCACATCAGGAGGACGCCTGGGCTTGCCTGGCTTTGCTCCCAGTGCCCTAACATGTGGCAAAGGCTTCCTCCGGGGCAGAGCTGGGTGCTCTGTGCTTTGGGGGCTTCCCGCAGTGAGCAGGGGGACTGCAACAGCTGAGCCTTTGGCAAGAACTGCTGGAGCTCCCTTGTCTTTGGCAAAGTCTTTTGGGCTGGCTTCCTGTGGTGGCCATGTCTTGTGGGCTGGCTTCCTGTGGGGACGATCAGAGCTGGCTTCCACATTCTTGTTCAACACATCTCCTCCTGGCTTTACAGGCACTGGGTGGAAGTTGGCATTTTGAGCCATCCTCTTCTTCTGACACACTATTTGTGCTGGGGTCTCACAAGCAAAATGGGTTGAAAGTTGTCCCAAACTCTGAGCTGTACTGTGAGATGGAGAGGCCCTGCTGCAGTCCACCCTCCTGCTCCAGGGGGGCTCCTGAGGAGCATCACTCTTGGAGGCCATGGCAGGAGTCTGTCCTGGCTCTAGTACATGAGAGCCTGCAGGGCAACACTCTGGCCAGTCACCCACTTCAGGAGGTTCTTTCCTGTTCTGTTGGAACTTTGCCCAAAGGTGCCTCACTACAGCATCTCTCCCTCCAGATGCATCTGCAAACATTAAAAAAAACAGTTCCAGTTAAAACACCATGGAGGAAAATGAGTCAAAATTCTCCTGGAGTGTGTGGTATTCCTTCAACCTGGTCTCACACTAAGTCTTTTCCACAAAACAAGGTCTTGCTCAAAAAGGTCCTGAAACATACCTGAGAAAACAATATGGGGATGCATCAAATTGGGACCAGGTTACCCTACCAAGAGGGCATCCAGGAGACCTTTTATGAAGTCTTCTGGTCTTATCCATCCTCTGTCCAGTACCAGGGACCATCCAATCAGAGAGATTGGGTGGTAGTAGCAATGCTCCTGAGGGAAGAATCTGAGATCCAGAGATTTCCCAGAGCTCAGATGGGAGCAACCTTCCTTGCCCTGGTCCTGTTTTCCATGATGAGTTGGTGGGGGAGACCACATAGGACCATTGGATCCCTCCCTGAAGGAAAAGCTGGGTTGGCACTGCTGAGACTCTTCCCACCAAAGTCGGAGTACAGATAAAACAAGGCCAAGAGGCAGCAGACTGCCCTACTTTTCTGACATGTGTCTTTCCTGTGTGGTTCACACTGTGCACAAGAGGAACCCGGACACATCTGCTCCACCACAGAGCTGCCTTCAGCTTCCTCAGTAACCAAACTTCACCTTTATATAGAGCCTCCAGAGCAAAGCTGCCAGAAGGAGGTTGTGAATGGCTCTTGGAAGAAGACTTCCAGGTTGGAGGTATGGCACAAAGCTACGGGATGGGGTTACATTTTTCCTAATCTTCTCAGATGGGCTTTGTGAGAGGGGAGAGATCACCTTACCCTCCCCATCTTTCTCCCACACCCTCCTCCCTAGACCACAGCATCCCTTTGCACTGGAGCTGGATGCTTTGCTGGAGCTGTATAGTTAGGAGTTCTTCTCTTTCTAGGATTTCAGATTGGGTTTGTGATTGCATCATTTTCATTTTCACAAGGGAAAGGTTGATATGGAGAGAAGCTGATGTAATGTTTTTAGACATAACCGATCAAATGTATATCTAGAGACTTACAATGGTACAAATTCCCCAGGCAAACACCCCAGTTTTCCTGGTAAACCCTAAAATGCAGCACTTGGCATAGAAGTGCTAAGCAGCATGAATGTGCCATTTCCTGTATATCAGCAGTGGGGCTTTCACCCAAATTGGTGAAAAAAGCAACATTTTCCAGATTTCCAAACATGCCGATGGGATTTCTGACACCTGAATGATTTGGTGGTTTTTAATGATCAGTCTGGGGCCTGTTCCATGAGCTAGGAGTTGCTCAGAGCCCTTGGATGTACAGTACCACCATCACTGTGATCAGTTCCAGGTTTTCCAATCCATTTTGTGCTGGTGGGAGCTTTCCTGTACTTGGTGGGAGTGTGGCATCCTCTTTTCACAGATGTTTATATTCAGCCTAAGTTCACCCAGCAAACCTTCCTCTGAACCCAGAAACTGATCAGAGACCTTTGAAGCTCCATCCAGCTCAGATGAACAGGAGGACTTTGCCTTTCAGGAGGAGCAGGGGTGCTGGCCACATCCAGCCCCTCACAAGGACATCCCCAAAACCCTTCCCACCAGGACATATGGCTTTCAATGTCCTGTCCCCATGTCCACTACAGCCCAGATCTGGTTCTTACTCACCATCTTCCATCAATAAATGCTTTCCTGTGTGCTTGCCTCCTTGCTAAAGACCGCCTGAAGCATTCTGGACAAGCCTTTCTGAGGCCCCCTCCCTTGAAACTAGAAGCTCTTTCCTAATGGCTGGTGAGGAGCTGTGTGCAACGTCAGGAAGTTGCTTTTGCCTGATGGTGAGTTCGCACAAGGAGGAGCAGAAAGAAGAGGAGGAGCAGCTCTTGGTATACCATTAGTTTGGCTCTGCTGCTGTTTCACACTTCTAGCTCACCAGCTCCTGCTGGCCATAAGAGTCATATCCAGAGGAGAGCCCCAGTTTTGGGGACTGATTGCGGGATGTGAGGGGAAGGGACCAGGAGGGTGGGCAATGTCCTTGCCACTGGTAGCCCAGGATTCCTCTGCAGGTCAGGTCTCAAAGTGGCACATGGCTTGCAGAGCAGGGAGGTGCAGAAGGCGTACAGCTGAGCTCTGTGGGAGCACAGAAAATCTGGGTGAGGACTATGGCTTCCTGGAGTATCCAAAAGTACAGGACATGAGCTCCATGGAAGAGCCTAATTCCTCTGGGAAGCAAGGGGAAAGAACCCCTGCACAGCAGGGTGCTGTGTGGGGCCATCGCAGTGTTGAACTGTCCTGGTGTCACTGTTTACTGTGTCTGGGGCAGGAATGGTCTGACAGGTCGAGTCAAGCCTTGGCAGAAGTGCTTTGGGCTGCTGGTTGGTGCTGGTGTTCCTGCTCCAGGATTGGCATGTCCCTGCAGCCCTTTGGGAAGGTATCCCACCAGCAGTGCCCGAGTTGGCTCCTGCCTGCAAGGGTTTAAGGGTAAGACAGAGTTTGAGGACATGGGGAAGGCCTGGGCAGGCACCTGTTGGCCAAGGGAGGTGGTCCTGGGGGTCCTGTGGAGGGTGGTGGGTGCCCAAGGGGGACACTGGAGGGTTTGATCCCACCAGCTGGAGACAGGATAGAGAGAGGGGGCCGGGAGGTTCCGCACCGGAGCCACGGGGAGCTGGCTGGGGCACAGGAGGGGCAGACAGCAGTGACAGCCACCTCCTACCACCC